>OVBE01000043.1:0-56656 GCA_900406425.1 Iberis pinnata | reverse complement strand
ATATATATATATATATATATATATATATTTTTAAATAGCTAGAGAACATTATTGGACGCAATTAAAGAATAATTCTCAAATTTTAACAAGATTTCATAATAAATTAATTTGAAATCTTTATTCAAAAAAATTTAACCTAAAGATTTTTATGAAACCATCTTAAGTATTTTGTAAAAAATATCTTAATGAAAAAGCTCATCGCCAAAACAATTATATATATAATTTAATGTCTATTTCTACATAACACTTTTCGCCGCTGGCGACTCTTCATCTTTTGCCTCGTGCGACACAATCGGTTCTCCCTTGCAACTCAATGATTCCTTCGCTTCTTTTTATTCTTTCTTCTTCATGATGACGTTTTGCATACATGGCCTTCTTTTTCCACTGTCGCACGCCTCCCATCCCCTCCCTATTCGCTGATTTTCCCTTTTATAACCCACTTTTCTCCTCTACGATCGTCTTCCACCATTGTTTCTTCCCAAAAGTTTGCAACAAAATCAAATCTCTCTCTTTTCTTTCACCGATCACTCTCACTTTTGTCTGCATGGCTTCCGATCTCTGGTGCAATCTCCAGGATCTCTCTCTCGGAGCTGAAATGGAACCGCTAACACTATAAGGAAAATCGACCGCGATTCTCGTCTCAGCCTTACTATCAGAGCTCGTAATCCCGACCACCAAAACCTTCTTGGGATAAAAAATATCATGCTGAAAACTTGGCGCTTGCATGATAAGGTTTCCAACGACGATGGTTCCATTCAGTTCTTCTTTGCCCCCGAACATCATCTCCTATCTGTAATGGAGCGTAGTCCTAGGACCTATCGAGAATTGTTGCTGGTAATTAACAGGTGGACTAATCGCTACTATCCAACTTACATGCAACACACCCCCTTTTGGGTTCAGGTCTATGGGCTCCCAGACATGTACCGATCCAAAGACGTCGTTGAAGACCTCTTACGCTTTTTGGGCCGAATTGAGGTTGTTCGTATTGTTGAACCCACGAAAGACACGCCGGCTGAAGTTTGGGTTCGTGCACTATTGCATGCATACCTTCCTCTCACCTTTGTTCGTTTGGTATACCTTGATGGCCCTCACGAACATACTGTTTTGAGATTTGTTTATGAATGCCTCCGCAAATTCTGCTCCACTTGTGGCCTACTTACACATGACTCATTTTTCTGTCCTTCAAATAATGGATTAGAAGACGAAGACCACATTCTAAATGTTGAACATCAAGATCATTCTGCCCTTCTAGCTCCTCTCCCTGCTGCAGCTAACCCTGACTCGCATTCACAACATGCATTAGCCGTTAACCACTCCAGTCCTGAATCTCTTCATGCACCTGTGGCGGTCTATACATCCTACACTTGGTATCCACCAGCGTTGGCTCCTCAATGTTCTACTTCTCATCCTCTCACCCAAGACGTGGTGTACAACCCGGATGTCCCTCCCACTTTACCTCAATTAACAAATTCATTAGCTTCCTCCTCCTCTCGTGGTTTCAAGCGCAAAGTTGATGCTCCAATGGATGATGAAAAAAGCCCTTCAAGTCATCAGAGACAATACTACTCTTCAACTCTCCCTGCTACCGGTGTGGTGGTCGTTCAGTCACTGGAGATGCCATGAAGCTGTTGCATTGGAACTGTCGAGGCTTAAGGAGTGCCTTGACAGTTCCTTATCTATGGGATGTGGTTCGTGCTGCTCATCCCAACATTATACTCCTATCTAAAACGAAGAACAAACGCTCTTTTGTAAATTTAGTCAGTTTGACTTTAGGTTTTTCTCACGTGTTCACGGTTTATCCTAGAGGCACTAGTGAGGGTTTGGATCTTTTTTTGTCCCCCACTATTTCTTTATATTTTCTTGGAGCTGCGTCTCCCTTAGGACTGCATGTTGTTGTCGAATCTCCTGGAACTCCTACGTTTGACTTGTATTATGTCTATGGTCCAGTTTCTTGCTATTGGTGCCTTCAATGGCCATAACTCAGTGCACAGTCGTCAAAACATCCTCTACCCTCACTTTTTCTTGGGGATTTTAACGATATCTGAAATATCTTGGAAAAACTAGGTGGTCTCCCTTATCTTTCTTACTCTCACCGCGCTTTCACTACCTTCCTTGCCAATCACAGCTTGCATAATGTCCGCACTTTGGGGCAGAAATTTACCTGGTATGGTAAACCTTCCAATTATCTTATTTAATCAAGATTAGATAGGGCCACCGCCAATGATGACGAGCATTCTCTATTTCTCAATGCTTTCGTGACAGTTTACCAATGGATCGGCTCTAATCATTGTCCCATATTGCTTGATACGAGCTCCTCCTCGTTTTCCTACCGAAAATGTTTCAAATATGACAACAGATGGGCCCAAATACTTGAATCTTTCTGAGTCATCCAAGATACATGGACTCACTCTTGCCAATTCATCCATCCTAGAAATTATGGTCAAACTCTATCCAAATACCGCTCCTCCTTATCCAAATGGAATGCCCGTAACCATATCAACTCTCATCAACGCATCCTCTCCCTCAAATTATCACTTCACAATGCTCAATCATGCAATCCCATTAATTTAAACCTTATCAAGCGACTAAAAGGTGAATTTCTTTGCCATTATAAAAGAGAGGAAGAATTTTGGTGCACAAAACGTCGAATCCAATGGCTCTCTCAAGGGGACAGGAATACGGCGTACTTCCAAACCAAAACCAAAGAAAGACGCACTATTAACCGAGTTTCAATAATCCATTCACCGAATGGACTGATTTATAATACCCCTCATGAGGTTACATCCATCTTTCACACCTATTTCAATCATCTCTACACCTCTAATGGAACTTTCACTCATACCCCTATCCTTCAAAATGTTCAATCATGATTAACTCCTACCATGGTTGATCCCCTCTTGTAGCCTGTCTATGAAGCTGAAAATTTGGAGTACTCTTAAGTCAATGTCTAGAAATAAATCCCCTAGTCTAGATGGGCTCACGACCGGCATCTACAAAGACCATTGACACTCACTCAAATCCTACATACACTCTTTCATCCAACATTTTTTCCAAGAGGATTTTTAGATCCCATCCTCAACCACACCAATATTTGTCTCATACCCAAGTCAAAAAAGCTGATTTTTGTCACAGACTATAGGCCAATTAGTCTCACCAATGTTTCCTATAAGATTCTTTCAAAAATAATGGCAAACCGGATGAAACCTTTGCTCCACCACATCATCTCCCCTCAACAATCCACTTTCATCCCATCCCAGCTAATCACGGATAATATCCTCATCGCACACGAATTGCTTCGCTCTTTAACGATCTGTCATTTAAAGCAGAATTTTATCGCCTATAAACTCGACATTAGAAAAGCTTTAGACAAGGTCGAATGGTCTTTTATCAATGACATGATGCTTCTTCTAGGTTTCCCATCTTGGTGGGTCCATATGATTATGTACTGTGTAATATATGTTCAATACTTCGGTCCTTATAAATGGCCAACCATCGGGCTGTAGACCTACTCGCGGTTTGCGCCAGGGCGACCCTTTATCGCCTTATTTGTATTTGCTTTGTGTTGAAGGCTTATCTGCACTGATTCACGCCTCTGAATGATTAGGTTTACTTCACCCGTATTAGGCTAGTCTGGTGGTCCACCAATATCCCACCTTTTTTTGCTAACGACTCCCTCATATTCTATCACGCTTCACCTACTGACTGCCAACATCTCCTTACACTTCTCCACACTTACTCCACTCATACAGGTCAAGAAGTCAACTTCGTCAAATCTCGTCTCAAATTTGGCTATAGAACATCATCTCATTCTAAATCCCTCCTCCGACAGATACTCTAAATCACCACTGATAATAGCTTTGGTTTATATATGGGCTTACCTGAACGACAAGGTCAAACGGGCAATTCGGCTTTCCGTTTCATTCAAGACCGGATTATGAAAAAAATCAATTCATGGACCACATGATTCCTTAGCAACGCTGGCAAAGAAACACTTATTAAATCTGTTATCCCCGTATTACATGCATACTCCATGTCATGTGTCCTCCTTCCTTCTTCTTTGATTACCTTTATTAAGCGGAAAATCTGTCAGTTTTGGTGGTCGTCATCCCCTTCAAAGCAAGGTATTCCATGGATTTCTTGGAACAGGTTGGTAACTTCTAAATCCACCGGAGGCTTAGGCTTTCGTGATTTTAGGGCTTTCAGCCTAGTTCTACTTGCCAAACAAGGATGGCACATTATCACGAATCCTTCTTCATTACTTGCAAGAGTTTACAAGAAAAAATACTTCAAACATTCCACCCTCCTTCATAGTCTTATACCTTCACGTAGTAGTCAGGCTTGGCGAGGAATTTCAGCCTCTTTGGATATTATCAAACGAGGATATCAACATGTTATAGGTGATGGAAATAACACTTCCCTGTTGTACTCGCCTTGGCTTCCGGGACCACGTCCACCTCGACCATCATCTCCAGCTCTTTTTCAAAGCCCATCAGCAACAAACCTTTTTGTAAGTACACTGATCGATCCACTTACGAAGCAATGGCACTTGATCCAGCTGCAGTCACTCATTCATAGTGACGACATTCCCATCATTCAATCGCTAACACCATCCATCACTTCGGCCTCCGACTCATATCTCTGGTGTTTTACAACGAATGGGCAATACTCAGTCTGCTCTGGTTATCATTCTCAAATCAACTCCCCTCTTCTTTGAGTCATACCACACTCATTAAGGACCAGTCCATTGCCAAACAGCAATTACTTAAAGCCTTGTGGTCATGGCATATACCTCAGAAACTCAAACTCTTTTGGTAGCGCACGCTCCATAATGGGCTCCCAACCTTGACCAACCTCCACCATCGTAATCTAATCTCCTCAACCCGAATGTCCCCTCTGTGGTGGAGCATCTGAAAATCAGAATCATCTACTCTTTTTATACCCCGTTGCCTGTGAAGTTTGGGAACTGTCGCCAATTTCCCACCTCCTCAATCCAAGGACATATCTCATAATGAATCTCCTAGATCTCTTACACCAAGATGTATTTTTAGAAATATTAGTTATAAGTTCAAAATAATTTATATCAGTATAGGGTCTAGTGTTAAGGTTTACGCTTTTGAAATTAAACAACTCAAATGTGAAAACTAAACAACTTAATAAACTGTCAAAAGTTGTTGAATGTATATTTAAATGGATATACAAAATATGGGATGAATTTGAGTAATATTAGTTATAAGTTCAAAGGGTTTATATTACTTTAGGGTCTAGTGTCAAGGTTAACGATTTTGAAATTAAACAACTCAAATATGAAAACTAAAGAACTTAATAAACTGTCAAAAGTTGTTGAATGTATATTTAAATGGATATACAATATATGAGATGAATTTGAGTAATATTAGTTATAGGTTCAAAGTGTTTATATCATTTTAGGGTCTAGTGTTAAGGTTAACGATTTTGAAATCAAACAACTCAAATGTGAAAACTAAACAAATTAATAAACTATCAAAAGTTGTTGAATGTATATTTAAATAGATATACAATATATAATATGAATTTGAGTAATATTAGTTATAGGTTCAAAGGGTTTATATCAGTTTATTGTTTTGAAATTAAACAACTCAAATGTGAAAACTAAAAATTTAATAAAAATTTATTTAAAAGTTGTTGAAACTTTTATTTTGTAGGAAATTTAGGTTTTATGGTATATTTAAGCATTTAGGGGTATCAGTTTAGGATATCATATTGTTGTAAGAGAGTGATGTCCATTGCGATTTGTGAGAGATAGAGAGGGAAACAGAAGGGACGTAAGGGTCAACAGAAGCGACACGATTCTTAAATAATTTTTTGTTCCTATTATTAAATTAAACACAAACACGTCTCTTAAATAAGTCTTTTTGAGTTGTCTAATCATCTTCCGCATATGTTTAATATATACATATTCTCTTCATCTGTCCATTAATCCATTTTACTGATCATGAAAAAATGATGCTAAACCCTCATATTCTCGATTTCTCGCCGGAAGTCCTTGAAAAAATTCTCCTAAAGATCGCAAGTTTCTTATACAGAGATATTTTCAAATGCAAGAGCTTTTGTGTGGCCATGCGCGATACGGTTCAAAGAGAGACATTCTACCGGAGCGTCGATCTTTTTACTATGCAAGGAGATTGGTACTATTCTGCTGGTGTGAATTTCAATCGTTTGTGTCTCCACAATGAAAACCCTTCCGCCATCTTCCTTATCGGGGCTAGGGAGTTTTTCCAGACCGAGGACATGGAAGGCGAACGTGGAAGGCAGACTCTTAAAGATTAGGCTAACCGCTGAGAAAGGGTATGATTTGGCTCTCTACACCTACAGTCATCTCACTACTAGAAATATAACTATTGATAGCATTCCAAGATAGCACTTTTCGTGTATATGCTATTGTACATAGACACGAGCTTTTTTCCTAGCATTTAATTTTTTTGTACACTATTATTATTTTCCCAAAAAAATAAAAATACTTAAACGCATAATTTTGTTAAATTTTGACAATTACTATTACATATAATAAAAAAGCGCTATTGCATTATTCTCATAATCTTTAACTAAACTATTTCATTGTTCTTAAAACAACTTTACCGCTTACTTTTATCATTAACCCGCCAAAATAAAAATGTCACAAAAATAAAATTTTATTTTAACTTTATAAAACAATCGATCGAGCTCTGCCTTGAGCGATTTCTGGCGATCTAGCCGATGATCAAGCGATTTCTCATCCTCTTTCTCATCTATCTATTCTGATGATGCATACTTTCCTTATTTCAATTTCTTTTTTCTCACAAAGATCAACTAGATCTCCCCTTGTCTTAACTTAGGCAATATTTCTCAAATCAGTCTTCAATTTGATTGGTGTCAATCACGTGATTTTCAAATCCGGCAGATCCGATTAGTAATTCTCCGATGGATTATCTTACGGGATCTGCTCTTCTCGTTACAATCTTTTTTATCTCTTCTCTCACCTTTCGATTTTTACACGTCTCTGTAATCTCTTTCTTCATCTCCTTTTTGCTTCTTCTTTTTATAATGACTTCATGCTCTTCATAATCCTCTTTGGTGAATCGAAAGAATGGCGACCGTGAGAAGGAGCCACTGGAGATCCCTGGTTTTGATAACTCTCGGATTATCAATCAATTCCAACTCACCCTTGTTGGGCGCATCTTGAATTCTATAGTTCAAGGTCATAAGATTGGGACACTAATCTCTTTTCTCCCTTCTCTCTGGAATTGTGATAGCCATGTCCATGGCATGGATGCTGGAAATGGACGCTTCCGGTTCCGGTTCGAATCTCATGCCGACATGGATAGAGTATTGGAGAACCGCCCTTATCACTTTGATAAGTGGATGGTAGCCTTAGACAAATGGATCCCGACGGTCCGACCGGATTATCTGGCCACCATGTTTTTTTGGGTCCATGTCTTGGGAATTCCAGATCATTTCTATGTAGAAAAAACTCTGCGTTCTAATGGGGAAGATGATGGTGAATTGATCTCGGTGGATTTGGATCACATGAGGATCCGGGTGGTTCTTGAAGCCTTTGCACCTCTCTGTTTTTCCCGACCGATTGAGTTTGCCTCTGGTGATAAGGTGACAGTCAAGTTCTTTTATGAGAATTTGAGGAATCTCTGTTCATTCTGTAGTCGGCTAACCCACTCAGCCGATGTGTGTCCTCGTAAGAGACGGGTTGATTACGGTAATTCTGGAAATCGTCGCCGTAGTGATTCCGGTCCAACCCACCCTAACCGCCGGAATTTTAATAATAAATCCAGAGGCATTCCAGTCATCCGAGACTTTCCAGCGTCTTTAGAGGCTTCCTACTCTGATCATCCTCGGCGTCCGGTACGCCGGAATCTCTTTTCTTCAAGTGGTCTCACGCATTCCGGCAGTGTTGAGATCGGTGGAGACTCGGTCAAGAAATTACCACCGCTTAACTCAGCCTCATTGGGCCATATTAATTAGGAGGCCTCTTCTGCTGCTCCATCTCTATCAAGCCAAGATTTTGGTTCCACTAAGGATTGGGTGATGACATCTTTTGGCCCAAGCCCATTAAGCCCTTTTGGTGGAGAAGACACACGAGCTAAAGAGACTGAAGATATTTCGATGGGTTTGCTACATAATTTTTCTGATGGGCCGGTCCAATTGGACTATGTTAGTGATGGGTCTGTTCCGAATATCGCTAGCAGGGAGTTGTCAAATGATGATGTTCCCTTTGATGATATTATTTCTCCCCTTAAAGGGATCATGGGGGCTGATTTTTTAGCTGAGGAATCCCGTTTGAAAAAAGAAAAATTTGCAAAGATGTTAACCCCTCAAAGGAAGATAGGGCAAGTGTCCTCGAATGTGGCAAAGACCGTGAAGCAGATTTCACATCTTCTCGGGATTGAAGAGACCGGTACTACAACTCTCTCGGCAATACCTGAGGCGGTTCCGGAGGATGGAAGTAATTCGGGTGTCTGTGAAAGCCAGGTGGTTCAGAAGAAACCACCGGGCCAAGAATAGATGATTTTGAGTTGGAACTGTCAAGGAGCGGGAAGCTTCTTGGCGGTTAGAAAACTTCAGGAATTTTGGCGTACGATTTTCCCGGGGTTACTTTTTCTCATGGAAACCAAGCAACCAAGACATTTTCTTCAAGACCTTCAAGACCATTTAGGTTACGATTTTCTCTTTACAGTTGACCCTTCTGGTCGTAGTGGAGGTCTAGCTCTTCTAGCTTTATCTTCTTATAATGCTAAAGTAATTTTTTCAATAAGAATGTAATCGATGTAATGGTTACAATTCATGGCAATAAAACTTTTGTGTCTTTCATTTACAGAGAACCTGTTATTTCAAAACGTGAGATGGTTTGGGAACGTCTAAAATGTATCGGGGTACTTCGTAAAGGACCTTGGGCAATGATTATGGATTTTAATAAAATCTTAAACAATTCAGAAAAATAAGGAGGTCGTGTTCGACCTGGATCCTCTTTCCTAGATTTTCGTTTGATGCGAGAATGTTGTGGGATGGTGGAATTTCCCTTCACCGGGAACCATTTTTCATAGATTGGCAGAAGGGGACGCAATTTGGTCAAATGTCGATTAGATAGAGGTATGGGAAATGAGGATTGGCACGATCTTTTTTTCTCATTCTCATCTGTCGTATCTCCAACTTTGGGGTTCCGACCATCGACCTTTACTTATCTCTCTCGATTCTCACCAATATAAGGGTCCAGGCTAGTTTCTTTTGGATAAAGGATGGGTTTCTAAACCAGACTTTGAGACGGTGGTATCTGAAGGTTGGTCTCGTCCTAACTTCGGACCTCTAACCGACATTCACGAACGAATCAAAAACTGTCGTGGACGCATTTCTCGTTGGAAACGGACTACGAAATCGCAATGATCACTGGATATTGAATCGATGAAACTAAGACTTGATCACGCTTATTCTAGCGGTAGCGCTTCCTTTGAAGAGATTCATACGCTTACGGATCAACTCCGTCTGGCAATGGTGGATGAAGAACTGTTCTGGAAACAGAAGAGTCGCGTTACATGGCTTCAGGAAAGGGACAAAAACACTAAGTTCTTTCATTCTGTCACGAAACATCGACAAGCAAAAAACCGCATTACTGGTTTGGTCGACGCACGAGGTAATTGGTCAGAAGATAGTGACACTATTGTTACATTGGTAGTAGATTATTTTCACTCTTTATTTGGTAGTTCGGGGTGCGCAATCTGGATAACGCTTTAGGACCTCTTCAGA
The DNA here is from genome assembly GCA_900406425.1 of Iberis pinnata. Classification (NCBI taxonomy): domain Eukaryota; kingdom Viridiplantae; phylum Streptophyta; class Magnoliopsida; order Brassicales; family Brassicaceae; genus Iberis; species Iberis pinnata. Next base: position 46,888 of record OVBE01000043.1, on the reverse strand, counting down.
GTGTCGTAACAGATGAAATGAATGCCAACCTTATGCGCCCTTTTACTAAAGAGGAGATTAGAGTGGCACACTTTGATATGGCTCCCGAAAAGGCACCAGGACCCGATGGTATGACGGCGTTATTTTTCCAACGCTACTGGCATATTGTTGCCCCACACATTGTTCACTTGGTTCAAGACTTTATGCAAAGAGGTCATTTTGATGAACGTTTGAACGAGACTAACATCTATTTGATTCCAAAGGTTGATCGACCTAAGGAAATGGCGAATTTCGTCCCATCAGCCTGTGCAATGTGCTTTATAAAATCATTTCGAAATCCTTGTGTCTTCGTCTTAAGGGTGTCCTTCCACATCTCATATCAGAGACACAATCGGCTTTTGTTGCTGATCGTACTTAAAACTAAGACTTAAAGTATATAAACATATATGTTAATTTCTACAAAGCCTAAACACTAAAAACCATAAATCCCAAAAACAATAAATTATAGACCTTAAAATCATAAAATATAAGAACTTAAGAATTATGATTCTATAAAATAAAATGTATATAAAAGTTTTAAATACATTAAAAATAAAAAACTATATTTTATAAATTAATTTTTAAATTCAAAATATTTTTAAAATTTTATAAAACACATTTAAACACTGAAATTCTTTTATTGGTCAATCTACAAAAACAAAGATTACATTTAGGTCATCATCAACCATTGATTCCAACGGTAGTTATTCAGTCATTCTCTTACCTTTTCTCGTGATTCTAATAATCTGGTTAGTTGATTCACTATCTCTCCCTTCGAATCTGGAGCGTGCAGCGCTTCATTGGCGTCTCTTCTACTCGTCCTCGCCGCCACCATAAGACGGTGCATCGTCTGTGTTCATTCATCATGAAGCTTTGTTAGCTTGAGACATCTCTAATCATGGAGAGATCTCAATCTACAGATTTCAACATCCTCAGGTTAGTCTTTTTTTTGGGGGGTTTCAAATCGAGTTACGTGTTTTGTTTTCTCGTTCAATTGCTGAGCTTCTTTTATTACAATCCGAGATGTGAATAGTTTTGTTTGGTTATGAGAATCAAAGAACATTTATGTCTTGTCTCAACTTTAAGAGGAAATGATTCATGTTAGAAAAGTACAAGTGCAATGCAGTGGGTAGAAGATACAGATGTCTTAGACTCTAACACTAGTTTCTTCTTTTGAATGAAATCGTCGTTTGTGTTTTTCCTTTACTGATCTTTTTACTTGAAATACAGAGGCTCAATTGGTACTTTAACTACCATAGCAATAGAAGAAGGTATATCATGGCTTTGGAAAGGCGTCATTTCAGGATTGCATCTATGGTGGCTTAAGGAGTGGGTTATATGAGCCTGTAAGACTCTGATTACTTTCCTTCTCTGGTGATTTTTTTACTTTGCTATATCTGGTCAGGTCAAGACACTTTATTGAGGATATTCCTCTATATCAAAAGATTCTTGCAGCTTTGTTAACTAGTGAGTTTGGTTGTTGACTGTGATTCTCAAGTTCATCTCCATGAGTTGTTTTATACTCTCTTCTTTATCTTGTTGTTGAGTGTTTTTTTAGGTTCAATCCAGCTACTATCATCATTAAGTCTGAGCTTCCTTACGGAACTCACTGTTCAATGCCGTGGATTCTATAAGGAAAGAGCTTGCTGCGATCATTCAATCTAAAGACGAGCTCTCGGTTACAGATAAAGATGAGAATAGAAAACAACTCATGGACCAAACAGCATATATGAATGATCCTTTTAGTGATAATGAATGTTGTTATATTACGGATGATAGTGGAGGTATTATGGTTATAGACTAGTCTAATGTAACGAGTCTGGAATTTATAATTTGAGAATATTTATGAATTTATAAAATTTGAGAATTTTAGTATATTTTAATTGTAATCAAATTTCAATTTAGATAATTTTACAATTTAACTAAAATATAATTATTAATAAAAATCCGGGTATTTTCAAGATATCAATAGTATATTTATGTTGCTATTTTATTGTAATTAATTGCTATGAAAATAAATATAATCATAATAAAAAGATCATTGCTATGAAAACTGAAATCTAAAACTTATTATTTCATTTACTTATATTGTAAAAAACCCACTATTGTAAATATTTCTTACTACGAACGCATAAGCGCTATTGTTAAAATAACAAACATAACGTAATTTCAAACCGCTATATAACGTGCCAGAGCTACTATCACGGGACATTTCAGAGCGCTTTATGCAATGCTATGGATGATTTTTATAGTGTTTATCGACCGTTAATAAAAGTTTGATTTCTTGTAGTGTCTGAAACGGATCATGTCCCCCGACGTGCTCTTCAACAGTGAATTGGTCAATATATCTAGGGAGTTCTCACGGTCTGCGAAGCGGATTATCCAAGCGTCTTCTTCATTGTCGTGCTTGCCTCCATTCTTGCTCCAAAGGGTCACTCAAATTCACAATGTCTATTGTCGGGATATTAATACTTGTTTCCCTGTCCACAATCACTTTCTCAACAGGACATGCAATCTTGCATCCCACAGTTAGGCCAATTGATGCTACTGGCTCTGATATAGGCCTCCAAAGAGCAGCTTTAGGTGTGATTGCAGATGTCACAATAATGGCTACTGGAGAAGGAACAATTGGTATCCTACCAACTTTGTACTACGGATCAGCAAAGCAAAATGAACCTTCCCCAATCACAACATCTCCCCATTTAGTCCAATCTAGCACTTGTGCTCTCACAGCTTCTTTCTATTCAAAAACACCCTCAAATGTTTCAGTACCACCAGTGGTTGTCTGAAACATGGCCACTGATTTAATTAACAAAGAAACTGATTTAAACTGATATAAAAATATAATTACCTTATTTCCAGTTACTCCCTCCTCAATTCCCTTCAACTTTTCAATCTGACATTGCAAATCATCAATTTTTGAGTCTCTAGCTTGCATAAATGATGCTTAGTAAAATTGATCAATCTGCCATACCCTCTCACTTTTCCATGTTTCTATTTTCCCAAAACCTTGCTCACTGCATCTTCCTTGAAGATATCGTTGGATGTAGAGTCCATATGACAATCGAGTGACTGTATTTGTTCATAATATAAATGTTTTACACACAAGATATAAGAATGATCATTTATATATGTAACAATGTATAAACAAGTTTCATAACTACTTACAACAGTGTGAGCAAATTCAGGCCTCACAGCTATACCATCTGCATGTGTGTGTCTGGCAATCCAAATCTGACTCCTACTAATCTTCCTTGGATCTGGACTCTTCTTTTTCTTTATAACAAAATATTAAATATTGAATAATCTTTTTCATATGATTGAATTGAATATTCATTTTAATTACCATTTCATAAGCTAATCTAAGCATCTCTTTACGACTTATTGTGTGAGGTATCTGTTTTTTCTCAGCTCTTTGTACTTGTTACTTGTTTCCTACAAAAATATTACTTAATTAAAGCTAAAAGACATATAAAGAAAAAAAAATATGACCATTACATCAACAATAACAACCTTGAACGTGTGAGAGGTCTTACTCCTAACCCATGAGTTCCATACTTGAGAAGATGGGATGTGTTGGGTTTTAAAGCAATCCTCTCAGCAACCCTTTTGGCATTTCTTACTTGTGCCACCAGTCTTGACTTCCTAGCTCTCCACAATCATCCCAACTGCTTCATAAGAACCTCTTTCTGCCACTCTTCTTTCATGTCAAACCTCCCCTGCATCAAATTATGCTATAATAAACACTTAGCTTGGATCAAGATAAATTGATTAAATGGTCAAACATACATGGATCTCCTCCCACATGGTATCCCTAGAAACTTGATCAAGTTGTATCCAGTCCAGCAATGTAAATGAAACATGTTCTCTCACCAGAGGACCAAGAAAAGATGACAATGTAACAGAACCAGGTCCAACATGTTCACCATACTCATTTAAAGACACTGAAACCCTTTCATTTGGATTTGTAGCCACTGTACGCATCTTTGTTGGTCCTCTTCTCTTTTTTTCCTTCATTTCATTAACTGGAGTTTGATTTCCTTCAGTAGTCTCATTGTTAACCCTATGTTGATCAATGTTAACATGGTCACTACGTTCAGTACTCTGATCCTTTTCTTCATGGTCATTCAGTTCAGTACTCTAATCATGTTCTTTCTCAGGAGCTTGTTTCTCAGTAACTTCTATCTCATCTCCAAGTATTACCTTCTCATCCTCATCATGCTAAACAAAACTATCATCATTATCAACAAAACCACCATCATCTTCATTAACTTTATCCTCATCTTCAATTCGTCTTACATTCTCACCCTCAACATCTTCCAATACCACTCTATCTAATTCTTCAGGTTCAACTGCCTCATTGGAATTTGACAGATTAACAACCTCCTTATTTTTTCTATAACTACTTCTTTTCCTTGTTTGAATCTCATCATTGCTAGCATTTTTACCCCATGTTGATCCAAATTAACAGGTTCTTCTTCTTCAATACTACTTCTTCTCTTAGTTCATCTTGCTGCATTTTTACCCCATGTTGATGCAGGTATAGCCTCTAAGCCTTGGTTCCGTCTACTACGACGGGTCCCAGCAGAGCCAGATGTCGGCGTGTAGTCTCCTCTCGCCCTTACTGTCATTTCTGAACTGAGAATAAAAAAATAACATTTTAGCTAAAAGTTTTGTTATTTTTAGCTAATTTCCACATTTGACGAATTCAAACAATTTGTATATAGATGATACCTCGAAATAACAATAGCGAAATCAACTAAACTGAACATGCACGAGTAATTCAGAACCGTATAATCGATGTACATAGACCTAAAATTACTAAATATGAGGAAGATACCTTCTTGATTAAACAATGGAGCTTCAAATCGGTGAGATCAACAATGTCCCAAAGTAATGCATACACTGAAGATCTTCTGAAAATAATGAAGAAAGAGATAAATAACTAAGTCGATTGAATTGATTATGTTGAAAAAAAGTTACCATAGCAGTTTTGTATTATCTGCAATAGTAAGTGCCGAAACTAAGCAAATTTACACGCCTAAGTTTTTTTGTTTTCTTAGGAATGAAAAAATAGTGTCCAAAAAATGAAACGCTATGGATAAAACCTGTGTCCATGTACAATAGCAGTTACACAAAAAACGCTATCCTGGGACGCTATTGATAGTCATATTTCTTGTAGTGCATGTCTGAAGTGTGCAATGAACGTACCAACTTGAGTAGAGATATCTTCACTAAATTTACACTAATTACATCCCTTTATTTCATCAAAGACAACATCTCTGCTATCATAGACCTTTTTCTTTGTAGGATCTAAAATATAGTACGCTTTGGATCCAGGTTCTACTTCAAGATGCACAAGGGGTCGTGATCCATCATCTAACTTTCTTAGATGCTGAGTTTCTATCTTAGTGTACCTGACACAACCAAATATTTTGATGTTCAATGTTTGGTTTTCTACCTTTGAAGGACTCATTTGGGATTTTTGATTTTAACGTTCTCGATTCACTAGATTTATGATATAATTTGAGTGTCTCACAGCTTCTCCCCAAATGTAATTGGGTACATTCATGTGTTTCATAATGCTTTTTATCATCTCTAGTAAGGTTTGATTTCTTCTCTCTACAACTCTGTTTTGATGTGGTGAATATGGTGCTGTAAGATTTCTTTGAACCCCAACTTTTGCACAAAACTTCTAAAATTCGAGTGAAAGGAATTCACTACCTCTGTTATGAAACACATTATCTTCTTCCTTGTCTCTTGTTTGATTTTTTCTTGAATCACTTAAAGCTTTCATAAGCTTCACTCTTATCCTTCAAAAGAGTCTTCCACATATATCCAGAATGATCATCTATCAAAACAAATATGTATTTATTTTGTGCAGCAGCAGAAGGTGTCATGGGACCACATAGATCTCCATGAACAAGTTCTAATATCTTTATTGCGCAATATGTAGTTGCTTTAGAGAAACTTCTTCTGATTTTTTTCCAAGGAGACATGAAGAGCATATCTCTTTTCCGATCACAATCTTTTGCATACCCGTAACAAATTTATTATCCACCATTGCCTTATATTATCGACTTTGATATGTCCTAGTCTTGTGTGCCACTTGGATGATTTGATGATCTCCATCGTTCATAGGCATCTAGTGTCATTTAAATCCATGGAAACTTTGTAAAGCCCATTCTTGGATCTCTTGGCTTTTACTAACAGCTTATTGTCTCGATCATACATTAGTAAGTAGTCTTCTTTCATGCGAATCTCACAGCCTGATTATGTGGCTTGTCCTAGACTTATGATATTACTTTTTAGGTCTGAGATGTAGTAAGCATTTGCTACGATCTTTTCGTCTCCATTCCTACATTTGAAAAGGATAGAACATTTTTCTTTGATGTCAACTCTTGAGTCATCTCAAAATCTGACTTTTCCTGTAACCTTTTCGTTTATGCTGGTGAAGTAAGCACAATTACCTGTCATATGATTACTTGCACCATAGTCTAGATGCCAGGCATGTTCTTCAGCATCATGTGTCTCGAATTTGTCTAGAGAAACATTTTTCATTCAAGAAAGCGACCTCATGCATCATCAACTCATCAACTTCATGAGTGTCATCTTTTTCGTTTTCTTGTGCTTCTTGCAACTTCAGAAGCCTATCAAGACATGTAGTGGCATAGTGGCTAGGTTTATCACATCAATAACATATCACTTTAGACTTATTTCTTCCACGTTGTTAATTTCCAAAAATTTTCCCCTACCCCTTCCTCTACCAAATGAACGACCTCCTTACCATCTTCCTCTTCCTTGGCCGTAGTTTTCTTGGGTATTATTCGAATAAGATTTGAAAAACATGAGCTTTGATAATTCTTCTTGATCATATTTTTATGCATTAATCCTTTCTTCATAAGCTTTAAGCCTTCCCACAATATCCTCAAAACTAGTTGTCTTGAGATCTAGTACTTGCTCAAGGGCAGCAATCATATAAATATATCTTTTCCTTGGCAAGCTACTGAGAAATTTTTTTTCACAATCTTTGGTTCATCAATGGTTTCACCTAAGGAAGCGGATTTGCTAGTTCTTTATGATAGTCGACTTGCAAAGAGATTAATAGTCTTTGTCTCCTTCATCTTTAATCTATCAAACTTAGTTGTAAGTGTTTGTAACCTTGCTTCTTTGACTCGTTCAGCACCCACGTGTCTAGTCTTAATCGCATCCCATACTTTTTTGATGTATCAAGATCACCAACTTGTATTACCAATGACTAGAATAGTAATGCTCTCGCCAACTCGTCTTTCTCTACATCTTCTATTCCTTGGGTCTATAGTTTCCCAAACCTTGTTGACCTTAAGTGCCACCTTCATACACATAGCCCAAATTGTATTAGCTTATGTCGCTGAGCATGGGGTATTGTATGTTCGAAATAGTTTTCTTCGTATTTGAGGAAGTCACGATATCTCCCTTGATTGTCGATCTTGATTCAAAGTTTTAAACTCTGATACCAATTACTGAATCAAGAACTAGGATAACTTGCAAGTTAACAACCACCATACTATAAGAATTTAGAGTTTAAATTAAGGGATGAAAATATAGTTCATATTTTACAAATATTTCTTATAAAACTATATATATATATATATATATATATATATATGATTAATATCATATTCAGCAATGATCTACTTGGTTTGGTTGTATGTTGTGGGTTCAATTGTTGAACGTGTTTTGAAAATGTGTGAAGATTCATCAAATAATATTGTCATTTTTTTAACCAGGCTTACTAAGATCAGAGAGTATTGAGGTAATAGTTTTTTCTTAATTTTATTGAAAAATTTATAAGATAATTTCAATTGGTTAGACGATCATTTTATCACCTATTGTAATTGATCACAGATTCATTACGACTTTAATTTCTTAATATAGATGTTAAGCCTATCTCAAATGCTTATGATGCTTCACAAGTAAAGTTGAACCTGACAAATACCTTTATCTAGGAGTTTAAGAAATCGTAAGTATATACAATTTATTTGGTTGTTTACGCAAATTTATTATTTTCAGTTATTTCGTAGTAATTTAAATAATTAAAACGTGATCAGTTATGACATTTATCTTACCAAATGATGGTCTATCCTTGATTATTCTTGATTCAAAACCTCGAGAGAATTAAGTTGCTCTTGATCAAAACTATTGGAGGCAGTTTCCTTGGAAAAAATATCACAGAATTTCTAGAATCAACAGTGGTACTGATTTTTTAAAAATTATATTATTATATTATATATATATATATATATATTGTATTTTTATATAGGCTTCGAAGTCGTAATCATGTACTAATCAAATATGATATTGTTAAAGGTAGTGATGTCAATTTTTGCAATCAAACGATAAGGAAGTTCTGTCCGACAGCGATTTTCTCGTCGCCGGTGATCAATTCTATTTTCAAGCTCCGGCAACGGTGAAGATAGGCGGCGTGATAACATCTCTGACGGCTAGGGCATCCTTACTGTCTTTGGGTTCGGAAATGGGCTGGACTGCGAGGCCCATTTTCTTTTTCTCAGACCTATATGTCGTTTTTTTATCTTTTAGTTCTGTTCATATTAGGCCTTATAATAATGTTAGCTTATTATATTTAGATAAGAAGAAACAGATTCGATCGGTATGTTTCCGGTACGAATATCCCCGATTCATCGGGTTTGTTTATGTCGGTCTAGAAAGTTAATTCTTTCTAGTATCTGTGGTCCTTCGGGACTCTTTCAACTCCAGTTAGGAGTAGCTATTTCCTCTCATTATGAGAGCAGCCCTTGTGGGACTGTACCTACCCCTTAGTGGGTTCTGTAATAACCCTTAGTGGGTTCTGTAATACCCTTTATGGGTCTGTTCTCTTTTTAATCTAATATAATATAGTTGACAAAAAAAAAACGATAAGGAAGTTTTATATGACTGGTCTTAGTATTACTTTAGTTATAGTATGTGCAAAAAAAAAGATAAGAAAGCCTACCACTGAAAAACCCTAGCGGTGCATTCTCTCTCGGGCACAGAAATCGAAGAAGTCGCGTCTTCTCTTGTTGGTGACGGCGATGACGGCTTCGGCCGGAGTCGCCCCACCCTCTCCTGTTTCTGCGCCTCTTTGCTCTCTCTACTAAGTTTATTTCACTGTATGGTTTCTTCCGCTCCTAAGGCTGGTGGCGAAGCCATTGTTGACCGGTTTGTCACGAGTGACTCACTTTGGTCCCCTCAAAGGCGTCGGGTTCAAACAATGGCCATATGCTCGTCACTATATTGTCTCTCAGTCTCGCTCGCTGGAGATCTGTCTCACCAGCCTCCATGGTGTTTCATTCGTGTCGTCTCAGAGAAGAAGCCTCTGATGTGTCAGTAAGCCCGTCTTCCTTGACCTGTTTGGGCAAAGCTTATATGCCTGAGGAACTTAAAGTTGTACCAGATCCGCTAAGCATCTTCCCAAGTTTGATTTGTATCGGATCTGGGGTTTTCCGAAGAAAAACGTTGTTAATGGTGGATCTGTTTTCCAAGTCAATTTCTCCCCAGATTCGTAGGTCTCGGGTGTTAGCCGAAGAAGACTTTCCCCATCTGTCAAGCTTTAAACATATACATATCTATCTTGGCGAATGTTTGCGGTATCAGATTTTGGTTTTCATTGATGTTGTTGTTGAGGATGATAGCATTAGGGTATTCTTAGTTTTCATGATTGATGGTGGTGATTGTTCTGCAAAGCTATGGTTGTTATTTAGTGCTGTTGAGATTGATGTGTTTAACTCCATTATCTTTAATCAATCTAGGCGTTTTATAGCAATCACATATTTGCATATTACATCTTTTAGTCTCAAGCTCATAAGACCGAGTTTGTTTAGTCATTGTTCCTCTTTTACCATGATATGGTTAAGAAAATACTAGTGGTTTAGCTTGTTTAATGATGAATTTCCCATGAATTTTGCTTGTATGAGTTAAAATTTGGTGGTCGTGGCCCTTTTATCGGTTCTTTTCCGGAATATCCGACTCTAACCTTGTATTGAGGTTTATACTAGCTTTGATCTAGTTCTTTCTAACATTAATGGTTTAGTCATGTATGTTAGATTTTGGTTTCTATTTTGTTATCGGTGCAGTGTCGAGTGCAATGCTAATTTTCGATTTGGCCCCTTTCACTTGGTGCAAAACCACAATGGTTTGGTTTGTTGTAAGTATTTGCTTCTTTCATCGATTAACCTTCAAACAGTTCATGTGTTTGGTGTTTGTTATTGAGACTATGGATTTGGTCTCATGTCTCCTGTCGGTAGCGGATGTTATTTCTATAGACATAAGTGTATGTTCTTACACTATAGTCTCCTTTTCCCTTGGGATTTCATGCCGACAAGTTTCAAACTTTTTTTCGAGATATTTCGTTTTTCTTGTTTTTTGGCTTTATCTTCTTTATCTTTGTTCTCGTTTCTGCTGTTCAGCTAGCGAATGTTTTATTTAAATTCATGTTGTTGTCTGTATCCATTTACTTCTTTAATGGAGTGTAAACTCTTTAGTAATGAATTTTCTTGTTTGACAAAAAAAAAAGAAAGCCTTCTATATCTGGATACAATATGCGTATTTATATCCATATTCAATATCTAGATACTAAAGTTGGATGTTGTTCGTTTTCATATCTGTATTTGGTATCTAAATATTGTATCTAGATATATTTTTGTTCGTTTTGGTATTTGTAATAGTATCTAGATACAATTTGATAAAAATGACAAAAATGGCATTTTATATACTAGAGACCTAACTAATTAACCTAACTAATTTTATATTTCGTTAAATTTTTATGGAAATTTTTTTGTTGGAAAATTTTACGGGAATTGTTTGACAAAAAACTTTTTGGAGGGAAATTTTAACGGAAATTTTTTGGCGGGAATTTGTTGTTGGAATTTTCTTGGCGGAAATACNACCTAACTAATTAACCTAACTAATTTTATATTTCGTTAAATTTTTATGGAATTTTTTTGTTGGAAAATTTTACGGGAATTGTTTGACAAAAAACTTTTTGGAGGGAAATTTTAACGGAAATTTTTTGGCGGGAATTTGTTGTTGGAATTTTCTTGGCGGAAATACTCGGTGAAAAAATTTTACGGGAAATTTTTGTCGGTAAAATTTTTACGGGAATTTTTCTGAAAAAAATTCTTTGTGAAAATTTTTGGTTAGAAAATCAGTCTTTTATATCATTTTAGTTTTTCAAACTTTAAGGGTATTATGGTTTCTCGGTTTTTGAGATACAAATATTGTATCCGGATCCTATTTTTTAGTATCTCTAGTATCAAGATTTTGGGATACAAATTAATTAGCATCTAGATACTGAATCTAGATACATCTTTTTTTAAAGAAAAACGAACAATATCTTAGTATCTGGAGACAGATACAGTATCTAGATATTGAAACGAACAGGGCTTACCACTAATGAAAAATCAAAGGTGGCTAAGAAGCCAAAAATTTGGTGTTCTGATTGTAACATGACATAGGATAACATTGAGGTTAGATACTTAATAAATATATATTACCATTTGTTATTAATTCTAACACTAGCTTTATTTATAAGTTTATTCGTGATGCATGATCATTCTAATGAATCGATGTTTTTGTTGTTTGAAAAGATGACTGCTAAAATCATTGATCTCGACTACTTCATGGATCTTATGAAGAGATGATTTTTAAATTAAAGTTTAGGTTTGTTTCGATTTGGTAATTTTAAAAATATGTAATTCAAGATCCAACATTTTTTCCAGACACTATCACCAATGTTATTGGTAATACATATATATTTATGGTGTGTAGGTATGATCCTTCAAAGTGTCGAGAGGTCTGTGAGTACGATTATAAATTTTGGTGCAATGATTGGATGTTTAAACGGTGCGATTACGATGAAAAAACACTCATCTTAATATATGTTTTTATATTAAAAATTAATATACAAAGGAAGATCAATGTGATGGATTTCGACGTCCCAGACGATGTAATGGAGCGCACTTTACTTAGGGTTGGGCATTCAGTTAATCATTCGATTTTAGTTCGGTTATGTTTCGTTTCAGTTATTATAGTTAGGGTTATATAGTATCGAATCGGTTATTATAGAGATTTCGGTTTTGGTCGGTTAAGTTAGTAACCGATTAATAATCTAGAATAAAATCGAATAAAAATAATAATAACCGATGAAAAACCGAAAATAACCGATTACTAACCAAAAAATACTCGATTAAAAACAAAAAAAACCGATTAAAAACAAATTAAAACCGAATAACCAAAAGAGAATAAAAAATCAAGAATTTAGTAGCATTAAGTATTCAAGTTATAAAAGAAAAATCAACTAGAAGTCGAAGCTAAAATCAAACATAATAATCTATAAATAAGGCATTTCATTCCCAATAATATTATATATTTATATATTTTTGGGTATTTGGTTATCCACTGGTTACCGGTTAGTAACCAAAACCGAACCGAAATCAGTGGATAGTACAATTATAATCTACTCGGTTGTTTTAAGGTATCCAAATCCGAATGGAAACCAAATTTCGATTCGGTTATTCGTTTAGCATTTTTTTCCCTAGCATAACCTTAAAGTGGATGATCCAATGAGAAAAACACTTTTGGCTACACCAGCCCTCAATCTAGAGAATGGGATGTGGTATGACTATATACCAAGTCGTGCATCATCTTCCTACTCTTCCTACTCCTTTATCAGCGATGAAAATCAAGATGCTTTCATACCAATTCTCATTCTCGTCTAGTGATAACATTTTAGAATATCAAAAACATGCATTTCTTACATCATTTTAGTGAGAAATAGATATGTCTACGAAACATGTGTTGGAGCAAATGTGTTGTCAAAGAAGATGCTGAATTGTAGGAGTCGAAGGTTAAAGTTGGTTGAATTGGTCGCTGCTTAAGTTTTAGTTTAATTTGTATTTCCCTAAAGAATAGGACACTACTGTTAATTAGTGTGCTAGTGGATTAGTTGTAGTTGCAAGTTTTTAGCTCTCAATGTAAGGCTACTTAAGCCATGAAGTTTATTGAATGAATTAGAGTTTACAAATTACATAGCTTTAACATTATCAAAGTGGTATCAGAGCTCTATTTTACAAAGATCACAAAAAGTAACCTCTAAAACAGATTGTGAGAGATGGGAGATGATAAGATGAAACTGCCCCAGTTCGATGGGCATTGGGATCACTGGAGCGAGGTGATGAAGAACTTCTTCCGAGCCAAGGGATTATGGAGAGTGATTGAGGCTAGATTTGAAGAACCAACTGTCACAATAGTGTTAACAGAAGAGCAGTTAGACAATGCGAGAACAAATGATCACAAAGTCAAACATTACCTCTATCAATCCATTGATAGGGTAACATTTGAAAAGATCTTGGACAGAAAAACATCAAAAATCATTTGGGACTCGATGAAGAAGAAGTTTGGTGAAAATGATCGTGTGAAAAGGTCATTGTTACAAAAGCTCAAAAGAGACTTTGAGTTGTTGGAGATGAAGGAGGCTGAGAAGGTGGAAGAGTACTTCACGAGAGTCCTGACCATCACCAATAAGATGAGAAGTCATGGAGAAGAAATGCCAGACTTGAAGGTAGTGGAGAAAATTCTCAGAACATTAAGTGACAAATTCATGTATGTGGTTGTCTCCATAGAAGAATCAAAGGTGATTGAGAACATCACATTGGAGGAGCTACAAAGCTCACTAATGGTTCATGAACAGAAGTTCAGGAAACCAGAAAAAGAAGAAGACAAACTGTTGATGGTCACTCATGGAAGAGGAACAGGAAGCAGAGGAAGATGATTCAATGGTAGAGGCAGAGGAAGAGGCTGTGGGCATGCTTTCACAAACAAAAGCACTGTTGAATGCTACAAGTGTCATCAACTTGGACATGTTTCCAGTATGAGTGTCCAAAATGGGAAGAAGATGCTAATTATGTTGAAGAGAATGATGATATGTTGTTGATGGCTTATATTAAGGAAGATGAGATCAATGAAGAAGTCATCACTGATTTGACAATGATGACACACACGGAAACACCTGAACCTGCAAAGAAAACATCATGGTTCCTTAACTCAGGATGCTCAAATCACATGAGTGGAGAAAGAGAGTTGTTTTCAACAATGGATGAAAATTTCAAGCATTCAGTCAAATTGGAAAAAAATAAGAATTTGGATGTTGTTGGAAAGGAAAAAGTAAAGATAGTGATAGGGAACACAACTTATACCATAAGTGATGTGTTCTACATTCTAGAACTGAAGAATAACCTTGTGAGCCTGGGACAGCTCACAGCTGCAAGAAAAAAACATTACCATCTTAATTTAGAAAGGAAGCTACAAGATTTTTCATGATGAAAAGGGTTTACTGGTGGAAAGTAAAATGACTACAAACAGGATGTTCATACTGACATATCAGAACAAAGCCTCAAGCAAAACAAAACAACAATGTCTCAAAACAGTTACAGAAGATGTACCAAAACTGTGGCATGAACGTTATGGACACATCAGTCATAGAGGAATGAAAATTCTACAAAGTAAAGGTATGGTTCGTGGGTTACTTGTGTTTAACACACAAGTCTTCACTTGCTCAAATTACTTGGTGGGGAAACAACCAAGGAAGCTCATTCCCAAGAAAAGCTTATGGGAAGCCAAAGATGTACTTGAGATGATTCATTCTGACATTTTTGGACCTATCAGTCCTATTTCTACTAGTGGAAAGAGATACATTCTCTACTTCATTGATGATTTTAGTCGAAAGGCTTGGGCATACTTCTTGAATGAGAAATCAGAGGCATTTACTCAATTTAAGATGTTTAAGAAAATAGTGGAAATAGAAACTAGTAAGAGCATAAAATGTCTTCTTTTTGATAGAGGAGGAGAATATACATCTCAAGAATTCTCTGATTTCTGCAAGCAAGAGGGAATTTGAAGACAATTGACTGCAGCCTACACTCCTCAACAGAACGGAATCACAGAGAGGAAGAACGTGACAGTAATGAACATGATCAGGTCATTACTCTCAGCCAAGAAAGCACCAAAGTCTTTTTGGCCTGAAGTTGCAAACTGACATTCTATGTCTTGAATCGTTGTCCTACCAATGCATTGAAGAATGTAACTCCTCAAGAAGCATGGAATGGAGTTAAACCAAGTGTGGAACACTTTCGTGTGTGGGGAAGTCTTGGACATGTTCATGTGTCAGATGAAAAACGAAGCAAACTTGATGACCAAAGTATGGTGTGTATTCTGGTTGGTTTCTCTGAAGAATCAAAGGCATACAGACTCTACAATCAGAAAAAAAAATTGTAATAAGCATGGATGTTATATTTGAAGAAGATAAAGGCTAGAATTGGGAAAAAGAACAAGACCATCAATCTGATTATGCACTTACATGGAATGATGATAATGTAGAGTGGGAGGAAAGTGAGGAGGAAGGCAATGATGATGATGCGACACCAGTGACTACACCAGAACAAAACAATGAAGCAGATCAGCCTACAGAAGCTGCAGAGAAGCTGCAGAAGAAACACAAAATGATCAAACTGTACAAGTCAGGGAGGGACGAATAACAAGACGTCCCACATACTTAAATGACTATGTTACATGAATTGAAGCATTGGATGAGGAAGATGGAGCTCACATGGTCAACATGGTGGAATTCAACTGTACTGATCCATCCACAATTGAAGAAGCAGAAAAAAGCCTAAGATGGAAAGAAGTCATGGATGAAGAGATGAATTCCATCATGAGAAATCAGACTTCGGAACTGTCAAGCTTACCAAATGATGCAAAATGCATTGGTGTGAAGTGGCTGTGCAAGACCAAACTCAATGAGAATGGAGAAGTGAGTAAATATAAAGCACGCTTGGTGGTCAAAGGATACACTCAAGAGCATGTGATAGATTACACAGAGGTGTATGCACATGTTTCTAGAATGGACACCATCAGAACCATTCTTTCCCCAGCTACACAAAGAGCCTGGAAAGTGTTCAACTATATGTAAAGTCGGCTTTCCTACATGGAATACTCACAGAAGAAGTGTATGTCTAGCAGCCGAAAAGATATGAGGTAATGGGGCATGAAGACAAAGTGTATAAGTTACACAAAGTAATGTATGGCCTGAAACAGGCACCAAGAGCCTGGTTCAGTCACATTGAGGAATACCTCATCAAAGATGGCTTCATAAAATCAAAAAATGAAGAAAATCTGTTTCTAAAGACAGAACATGGTAACATACTAATTGTGAGTGTTTATGTTGTTGACCTCATCTATACATGAAATGATTTGAAGATGATGAATGAGTTTAAGAAGTCAATGCAAAGGGAGTTTGATATGTCTGATTAGGGCAAGATGAGATACTTTCTAGGATTTGAAGTTCTGTAGACATCTCAAGGCATTCATATGTGTCAGTCAAAGTATGCACTTGAAACTATGAGACTATTTAATATGGAAGATTGCAACTCAGTGTGTAATCCAATGGTGTCTGGCAGTAAAATCAACATGGAAAAATGAGGGCAAAGAGTTGATGAAACTTTCTATAAGAAGATTATTAGAAGCCTCATGTACATCACTAACACAAGACCAAATTTGCAATTTTCAGTAAGCCTTTGAGTCGTTTCATGTCATGTCCCACTCAACTTCATGTTCAAGCTGCTAAGAGAGTCGTAATAAACTTAAAAGGAACTTTGGATTTTAGAATCTGGTATAAGAAAGGGGGCAGTGGTGGGCTACAGATTTACACAGACAATGATTTTGCAAGAGATGAAGAGAGTATGAAAAGTACTTCAGGATACGTTTTCCTCATGGACAATGATACAGTTTCTTGGCTCTCTAAGAAGCAGCCAATTGTTACTCGCTCAACTACATAAGCTGAATATGTAGCTGCATCAATTTGTGCATTGTCAAACTGTCAGGTTCAAAGAGATTTTGGAAGAACTGGGATATCACATAGGAGAAGGTACGATTATCTGGTGTGATAACACTTCCACTATCAAATTATCAAAGAATCGGTGTTTCATGGGAGGTGCAAACACATTGGAGTTAGATTTAATTTTTTGAGAGAGTTGCTAAACCATGGGGAAATAAGTTTGGAGCATTGCGGGTCACAAGAACAGGCAGCTGATATTTTAACAAAACCATTGCAGCGTGAAGTGTTTGAAAACTTAAGAAGCCTGCTTGGATTTTGCTATGTCATTAGTAAGCTAAGCTATGTGAACCAAAACTTAGTTTAGAGAGAGTTTGTCGGAGCAAATGTGTTGTCAAAGAAGATGTTGAATTGTAGGAGTCGAAGGTTGAAGTTGGTTGAATTGGTCTCTGCTTAAGTTTTAGTTTAATTTGTATTCCCTAAAGAATAGGACACTACTGTTAATTAGTGTGTTAGTGGATTAGTTGTAGTTACAAATTTTTAGCTCTCAATATTGAATGAATTAGAGTTTACAAATTACAGAACTTTAACATTATTAACATGACTATCCGGACGATTAGTCCAATTAAATTTTTTTTAATAAGGTTTATTAATAAGAGTTTATATAATCTACATCAATTCTTTGACTCTTTTTACAGATTTTATGAATTTTTAAAACAAAAGAATTTCAATAGATATTTTTCAAATATTCAATTATATCAACTTGTTTTTTTTTTCTAAAAGATTTGCATGCAAATGATAAATGGTGCACAAACTACATTAACAAAAGAGCTATACAATCAATAAATCCTTGAGGATTACATTATATCACATTAATAAAGCGATTGTTGTGTTAAAAAAACAAGAGCTATAAAATCAAAGATAATTTAGGATAATTAAACCAATAAAACTACATAAAATTACTAAAACAAACAAAATAAAAATTACTAAAAGTACGTATAATAATAATAATAAAAAATTACAAGATCTAAAAGAGATTTTTTTTTCCGCAGAAAAACAGTTTAAAACCCAATTGTATGATATAAAATTATAAAATTTAAATACAAGTTTTTGGTATCATTAATTTATATTAATTCTATCATAATAAAAATATATATTAAATAGAACACTAATATAATTATGTATAAATATTTGTTTTTTAACAAAACAAATTTATTAGGAAACAACATAATCTTTCTGAAGAGAGTTTTCATGGAGAAAGGAGTAATGCAAAAATGAAACAGTGGAGCTTTTATGAAAAAAAATGAAACAATGGAGCTTTTATGAAAAAAAAATGAAACAGTTGAGGTTTTATGATCTTTAGCTAGGATGTCCGAGAGGTCCATGTAACAGAGGTTGACTTAAATTTTGGTAGCGAAAAGCGGATTTCCATAAACAAATGGTGAAGATGTAGATTGTTGTCGATTCCATTAACCATACTTACCAGACCCTTGTTATCAGATTCGAAAGCCACTGTTGAATAACCATGACTCCATAAGTGTGATACCACCATGAGGATAGCGACATCTTCAGATTTATGTAGATTGTGTTGCTTCTCTAAAGATACCATCACTATCTCGTACAAGTCACGCCCCGGTGCTTGGACCATTTTGAACAAATCCACCATCAATATTGCATATGAACCCCAAATTTCGATATGGTCGGCTCCACTTAAACGCCGCAAAAGGAAAGATTGTAAATGTATTAAACATTCTATGAAGATATCCAGATTCGCCAAAGCACCCAAATGGGTAAAAGACGGAAATGTGACTGTTGGTTTTGAGTAATGTCTCCTGAAGGATCAGTAGGGGAAATTGAGATCCTCGCCAAATAGCTTGGGCATGAGTACACATGAAGAAGAGATGATCCGAAGATTATGAAGTTTGATCACATCGGCGACATAATGGATTAGTAATGAGACCTCGTTGGTGTAAGTTTCTTCTTGCAATCAACATTACCAGGAATAGGAGTCACATGATCCAATTGTTGTTGTAGCTACATATGCAGACTTAACTGTGTATATACCATCCTTTGTAGGTGACCAAATCATCGAGTCTTGACTCTTGAGCAATGTAGAATTCCAGGTTAGAGTCTTTGGAATTAATAACTGTTGAACAAACTCAATGCCCGAATTTCCCAATAAGGATAGGGAACCAACGGAAGAAAATATCGATGGTCTTGGTTGAATCGTAGGAATCCAATTATCCATAGTCCCTTATTCTTATCAAAGCCCTCTTACCAATTTTGTACTGTAGACCAGCCTGAGTTAAAGGTTTAGCTAACATCAACAAGCGTCAATGATTGTACACTCTTCGTGATAACATCCCTTTTAGAGAAGACTAACCAGTAGATGTGGAGAATTAAGTAGTCTACATACTTGTTTGCCAAGCATAGCAGCATTGAAACTCTACAAATCCTTTTTCGAATTACTTAGATGTTTCTATGTAATGATCGTTTTCCTGGAGTTTTGCTTCACCTGCAAGCTGCTAAAGGCGTTCAGATGTCTTGACAAATACCTTTACAGGGAGAGCTAGAGCAACCGTTTTCATTAGTATTTCCTTCCCTGCTTCTGAGATAAAATGGTGGGACCAGGATAAAGTCCTTGCCTTCACCTTCTGCACTATGTATTACGCCCAATAGTTTATGGTAGTCCTATATAACTATTTTTACCATATTCATTATGGATTTGTAAATACTGCGAATTTGATGTTTCATAGGAGCCGGAACCCGAGATCCAAATAGCAATGAAGACTTATTGTTATTAGACGCTTGCCCTGAAGATATTTCAAAAGCAGTGAGTATGCAATTGATAGTCTTGCACGATTTTGGGTCGGTATGACAAAATATGGTGACATCATCAGCGAACATGAGATGAGAAATTGTTGGACATGTGTTTTCTATCTTCTTGCGTTTAAGTTGATTCTCTGAAACTGCCTTTTGAATCATATGGGAAAAGATATCAATGTAGAAAAAATATATATAAAAAATAATAGGTCACCTTGCCTTATCTCGCGTTCTAGCATAAAGAAACCTGCTGTTGAACCATTGATCGGTGGTGAAAAAGTTACCGAAGAGATGCATGACATGATTAAGTGGATCCATCTGCCGTCAAACCCATATAAAACCATTGTTTTCTTAGTGAAATCCCATCGTAAACGATCATAAACCTTGGTAATTTCTTCTTTAATCTACATGTATAACTTCGACCATCGTTTCCTTGCGCGGAGTGAATGATGAAGCTCATGAGTCATGATTACATTATCAATAATGTGTCTACCTCGTATAAAGGTAGCTTGAGGGTATGAAATGAGAGATGATAAATGTGGTTTCAATTTGTTCACCATAACCTTTGAGATAATCTTGTAACCAACATTGCACAGTAATATAGGTCTAAAATCACTCATACGACATGGAACCTCAACTTTAGAGATCAAACATATGTTTGTATGATATAATCACGTAGTTAATGTGCATGAATCGAAGTTTGCGACTAAATTGAATATTGATGTTTTTAGGGTGGGCCATAATTGTTGGTAAAAGGCACCTGAAAAACCATCAGACCCAGGAGCCTTGTCTGACCCAATACTAAAAAAATACAGCTTCAATCTCGTCCATTGTTATAGGTAGTAGCAGAGATTCATTCATGGTGGAAGATACCATTGTCGGGAAATTTGAGAAGTCAAAGCTATCTGAATGCTCTGAAATCTGATCACAACTAAATAGATTGGCAAAGAAATCAATTGCACAACATCCAATAGCAATCAGATCAGAAAGTAAATGACTAGAGTTATTTTTCAAGTGCCAATATTCTATTTTTTTTTCTTTGTCTTGTTCTTGTTGTTGCATGAAAAAAATGCATGTTACGATCTCCAGAATGAATCCATACCTTACGACTTCACAATTTCAAATATTGTTCCTCATCAAAGTAGGCTCTGTGAAGATCATAACATATAATATTCAGGGTCTGAGTTGATACATACGATTGGGAGACTGCATCATCTAGCTTTTGTTGCAGTATTTGAATAGACTTCTGGGCAGGTACGTAATGATCACGTTTCCATCTACCAATAGATCTTCTCATCGCAGCTAAAGATTCAATAAAGGAGTCTTGACTGCTCTCACCCAATTTCCATGATCGCTTAACATTATCTCTGAAATCATCCCTTGAAAATAAATGTCTATCATACATAAATCGTCCAAGACGTTGAATAAAAGGCCTAGTGAAACGAGTAAGTAACGGTTGATGGTTTGATCCACTAAATTCCAAGTATTTTGACTGAGCATTAGAATAGAGTGCGAGCCGTTATGAGTTAGCTAGAGCCATATCCAACTGACACTGAACCGTATAATTTCGACAAACACTATACCAACATAATTTGTTGCCAATAGAATTAACTTCATGAAGATCTTAAATATCAATCATTTGATTGAAGTCAATGAAGGAATGTAGAGGCCTTGTGGGACCTCCTTATTTTTCATGGTTAGTCCTTATAGCATTAAAATCGCTCAGTAAAATCCAAGCATAATGGTGAGTAGTCAACTCCTCTATAGCCCTTAATTGTGAGAAGGGAAATCTCCTATGAGTTCACTAAATCTCTTATGCCACTAATTCATTAACTCACTTTTGAATTGACGAAATTGCCCTTAATGTGTGAGAAAAAACTTTTTGGTTTGAACCAAATTAATTGATATCGATTTGGTTCTGCTTTGAATCTCATGATTTTTAATTTCAGTTCAACTAAAAAAAATCAGAAATTAAAGAAAAAATCAGAATTTAAAGAAAAAAATCTTGAACGCGATCGTCTTCTCCCAGCTCGCCATCATCTCCTCCCAGCTCCTCTTCTCCGGCGACGCCGTCGAACCTCAACGTCTTCATCGACAAGCATTTCTGCGTGGCAGGTCGGAAAGCAGGTTAATCATTCTTCTCTCTTTCGTGAGCTACATCTATTAATAGAAATTGGATTTAGGGTTTGTAATTGGATTTGATAATTTTGTCTCATTTGGGTGCAAATTGATGCTTGCTATACAATTCAAGAATGTGGTTGAATATATGGGATTGAATTGTGAGTAGGTTTACAATAGATGAGATAGATGAGTTTACTCCTAGATATCTCAATCGTTACCCGAGACCAAGAATCTCAATTGCAGAGGTAAAACTAAGTATAACTAGTAGAACTGATAAATGTAATATACTAGGTAAAACTTAGTATGACTATAGATAACTGGGTAGAACTGAGAACAAGTGGAATAACAAGAACTTTATTTTGTTGTTTTGAGCAGGATACAATGGCAAAACACGTGAGCGTACATTTCAAATTCAAATGGCGCATGTATAGTGTAACCTTGAAGACAACAATAGAGGATATAAATTTGGCAATGATGGAAGAAAAGTTGTATAAAAAGCTTGCGTTGGATGAAAGTAAAGTAAAATTGTCATTGAGGTACACGTCGTTGGTGGTTGGATGTGAGGAACAACTTACTATTTGTGATGATGAGGATTTGTTTGTTTACCTGGCGTCCATTGATAGAAAGAACCGTAGATGTCTTTTGTTAGTGTAGGAGACGAGTATATCCGATCAATTAGAGAAGCTATCAAGAGTGGGCATAAGTTCGATTGGTATGAACTATGAAGTGTTGGAGGGAAGTGATGAATGAATTGGACGTAATGCCATAAATTTGGGCACTGACTTATTACAAGACCATTTATTATGTCTCGAACATGTCTGATTGGAATGTATCATATTACATAAAAGAGCTTCAAATCATATCTTCAGATCGCGTGAAGAGGAAGGGGAGAAAACAGGATAAGAGGAAGCCATTTGTTGGAGAACGACGTCAAAGGAAATAAAACAAAAGGCAATCAAGTCAAAATTTCGGTTTCAATCATCTATTGTTTGGATCGCATCGTTATCCAAGTGAATGATTGTGTTGTTAAACTATGATTATGTTGTAAAACTATGGAATACTACGACTTACTAGTATTTTTGGATTTTATGTATGTTAGTTCATTGATTAAGCATTTGAAAGTATATTAGTATTCAACTTTTAATATAATACATACTCTTATACATTCCATTGATTAGTGAAAATAACATTTATGTAAAAAACTAATAATCAAAATAATTAAAAATAACTCCTTGTTTCAGAATTTCTCTTATATATTCCATTGTCTTCACATGAACACTTTCTTAGTAAGAACAATTTATAAAGGACTATTCTAAAATATGATGATTTCAAACAGATTATTGCACAAATCACGTATGCGTACATGGTAATGCCGAAAACTGAAAGGTAAAACTACCAAAACAAATTAATATTATAGGTAAAACTAAAAACATTTGAAATCACGAAAAGTATAACTACAAAGAAGATTGGTAAAACTAAAAACTTATGTAAAACTAAGTATTATTTTTCGGAGGGAAAATAAAATTTGGTTTTGGCGCCTAAACGAAAAAACCCAAAAAAACAGATTCATTCGGTCAAAAAGCATATTCTCTGGTCAAAAAAGCAAACTACATCACACTCTCTCACTTTTGTATCTCTCTCTACGGGATTCCAACATGTTGTCCACGTGGGGGACAAATCATTGAGGAAGCCTCTCCATAAAACTGTTTGAAGCTAACTGCATAATATTGCGTCAAACAGCGTAAAACTGTGTGAAACTAACTGCGTAAAACTGTGTGAAACTGTGTTATATTGAGTGAAACTATGTTGCACGTGCAAGACTTCACTTTGTTCAGTTATTTACCGTTTGGTGGAGGACAACAAAAATGCATAGGTGACATGTTTGCTTCTTTTGAGGTAGATAATAAATTGACAATACATATGAATACTCTGCTTCAGAATTCAAATGTTCTTATAGTGACAGAGATCTCTGTTTGTTTGTAGAATGCGGAAGCAATCGCAATGCTTATTCGAAGATTTAACTTTCATATTGCACCAGGAGCTCCTCCGGTATATAGTCATTATTCTCAACACTAAACAATTACTTGAAAACTAAACTGTGTTAAGACTTGTAAAATGCGTTCATAAAACTGTGTGAAACTGTGTTACAACTTTCTTTGTTGTTATTTGTTTGTTAAGACTTGTAATATGCATTCATAATCCTTCATAATTAATTCATAATCCATCACAATACCACCAAAATACAACCAAAATACCCCATAATTTGTCTACATCATAAAACAACAAAAAGAAACAAAGACATTGTCTACTGTCTACTTCACAAAACAACAAAAGGAACTCAAAACAAGTTCTTGTCAACTCTCTTGATCAGCTTCTCCATTTTTTCAGGGTCTTCATAACATCACTTGTTTCCGCTTATTGGCAATGAACCACACTTGATTCCGCCTATTGGTTTTGGGTGTCCTCACCAACAACATCCACATTCTCTGAACCATGTGGTTTCTCTCTCTTTTCATGTGAAAATGTGTTTGAATTGAGGATGCTCCTCAAACCAGATTCTCTCGGCGTTAGACAACTTCGGTTTCAGTGTATAATCATACACCTTGTCCCTAGCTTAATTTGTTTCTTGTACTCAGATGGAAGAAAAAACATTCTTGATGGTTTGATTGCCTCAACTTCTTGCAAGTTAATAAAATTATCGAGTAATCCTTACTAGTATTACACCGGTATTACCGAGTAATCTTAAGTTTTCCTAGTATTATACTGAGTGTTACTCAATATTCCTTGACACCTTCTACTACCAAATGCATCAATTATATTGTTAATTACCTCATCTGAATCTGAATCAGCTGAATTCATGATCTCTTCATTAGAGTTAGCAATCACTTCATTGTCAGTCCCTTAAGTTGGCTGATGAATCCCAGATCTTATGGCAGATGAATTCCAGACCTCTTCATCACAGGTTAGTCGCGATTAGGATCAGGGTTTGATTTTTCTTATTTTCCTAACTCTTCTTGATAAAATCAAACTAATCAAAATTCACACACACACACAAATCTGAACTCAAAAGAATCAAATGAAATTAGGGTTTCTGAAAATCTACAATAATATATATGAAGAAGCAGAAGATAAAGAAGTAAATTGATAATCACCTGAAAATTTTGAGTTTGAGAGATTAGATTAAAAGAGAAAAATCCTTAAAGTTTTTCGTTAGAACGAGAGATCGATTTTGAATTTTAAAAAAGAGATAAATTTTTATTTTAATTAATTTTGGTTTGGGTGAGAAAATCGATTGATTTGGGTAAAAAAAATTTTGATTTTGGTTTGGTAAATCAAAGCAGATCGGCTGGATTTTATCTAGGTATAAGTTGTAATTATCTCAAGTATTCATAAGTTTTTGGTCATTTTCTTATTTTGTTTAACCGTTGTCGTATAGAGATTTTCTTCTCACATTTAGGGGTAATAAAGGAGATGCCTCTAATGGTGAGTCACATATAATCTTTGAAGCTGATCCCATAGGTGATTGCATCAATGAGGCATAGGACGTCCATACACAAAGGGGCAGTAGAAAGAAACTTCATTAATATTCATAAGGCAATCTACAAGATTTGCTTTCTAAAAAGAAAAAACTAAAACGAAAACAAGTGCTTTCGATAAACATTCTAGTTAAGCCAGACACGAACAAAATCTTGCCGAGATGCAGATTTCAGTTCAAAATCATCATCCATGAGATTACTCAACACCCTACCGATATGTTGAATAACTTCATGAATCAAATAATGTGGAGGAATTCCACGAATTTACACCCAAAAGGATATGAAATCAAGGGCATCACCATCCATTCACGGAATCTAACATTGAAGGATCAACATTCGATCCCTAAAGGTCTAGGGACCACGTTGTAGAATCGTCTCCAGAAATTCTTCGGAGGGGAATACAAATTGGAAACTACGATCTTTGAGGATTCGGCCATGAATGACGCCCTGAAATGAATGACGCCCTGAAATCCCCATAAGCGAGGAAAATTAGCGATGATGCTGCGAAGGTTCTGTTTGGAAAGGATAGTTGTACGACCAATGATGGTAAATTGGTTGTCTGAGACCGCACGGGCAAAGAGAGCCGGAGGAAGAGAAACCGGGGAGTCTTTAATCTCCAAATCGTTGTCTTGGACGGCTCTCCTGATAGCGTCGGCCATTTTGAGATTAAGGATAACGTAGATTATAATGAAGAGAAGGAAATTGTGGATAACCACATACTTGAAGCAACAAACGTGAAGATTAAAAGGACCACTTGAAAATGACCAAAAAGGGACTTCATCACTACTGCCCAAGACATGCAGAGTGGCTATAACCATCGGAGAGTGGGTGGTTACACCGTAAAAACCGGGAAGAGAGAAAGACAATCGCACTTACAATCACCATCATATATTGTATTTTATTTGTTATCTTGGTATTCAAATATTTTTTTAATTCCGTCCTTGAGTGTCGATAAAAATAAAATAATTTACGTTACGTATCCCACCATGAACATTACCAAGAATAGTCATTCACGTGAGGCACGTTTTTGTGTTAATATGGGAAAAAAAACATTATATTAATCTTTGTAAAATGTGAAAATACTCTTAATGTTTAAAATTATAATTATAATCAAATTTTCATTAAATTTTTTTTAAAAAATTACTATTTAAAAAAAATTATGTAGTTAAAAAATGGGAAATTTGTAATTTTAATACTGAACTTTCGAAAAAAGTTGAAAAAAATCATGTGGGATACGTAAATAAATATCAAATTTTTTATGATTTTAGTTTAAATAAAAAATTTTTGTTGACCAAGCCAATTAAGTACCCGCTAAGTTGACTAACGGTTTATTTAATGAAATTTATTTATTTCGTTAGTCAAATTAACGGTAATATTTTATTGGTTTGGTCAACAAAAATTTGTGATTTTTTTAACTATTTCTAAAAGTTCACTATTTTCTGATATTTAATTTAAATATTAAATTTATGTTAATAGTTTGTTAGTTAAGTAATATTTATGGAAAATATCTTTTTAAAATAGTGAAATTTTTTTATCTAAAGTATAAATTTGAATATTTTCGTTTTAGTTTTTTTAATTATTTTAAAATAAAAATGTTCTTTTTGATTCTAATTTATTTGATTCAGGGTTGTAATGATATTTAAATTAAATAAAAAATTAAAAATTAAATAATAAAATCACAATTATGTTCTATAACATATCTATTATGAATATATTTATTTTAAATTTTATGTTTTAGAAAAAAAATATATATACATTTTTTATTTTCGTAAATATATAAAAACTCATTTTTAAGAAACTAATTTATTTATTGATTAAATTATCTAACCGACTATCAATCGTTCGACAAAATTATTATGTTATAACTAAATTTATGAAGCTGTAATTATATTAAATAAATTATTTTATTTGTTATGTTATGACTAAAAATTCATGACAAAATTATTATGTTATGACTAAATTTATGAAACTATAATCATATTAGAGAAATGATTTTATTTATTATGTTATGAAAATATTATTATGTTATGACTAATAATTCATGAAAAATTATTAGGTTATGACTAAGTTGATAAGAAAAAAGATTTTCACAAAAAAATGAGCGTTGATCAAAACTAACAAGCGTATAAACAAAGAGCGAACCACCTTTTTGATAATTTGCCGAGCAACTAAATTTGACACAAAATAATATTTTTATCTTAATATATTAAAATAATTAAAAAATGAAAATATTCAAATTTATATTTTAGATAAATTTGTATCATTATTTTGAAAATATATTTTCCATAAACATTACTTAACTAACAAACCATTAATATAAATTAAATATTTAAAAAATAATAATATGAGATAAATATTGAACTTTTGGAAATAGTTGAAAAAAATCATCAACTTTCGTTGACCATGCCAATAAAGTATTATCGTTAAGTTGACTAACAAAATATATAAAATCTGTTAAATCAACTGTTAGTCAACTTAAATGTGATACTTAATTGGTTTTGTCAACGAAATTTTATTATTTAAATTGAGATTCTAAAAAATAGATATTTATTTAGGAGAGATAAAAGTTCATGATTTTTTCAACACTTTTTGAAAGTTCAATATTAAAATTACATTTTTCTCTCAAAAAGTATATGATTTAAATTTAGTGTCAATTGGCAAAATGTACATATCTTTTACGAAATGAGGTAAATATACATTTTGGTGTATAATTAGTTTCTCAGTGATAATATATTGGAGTTATCTTCACGCTGCCTTTCATTTGATTACACGCGCTTGAAGAAATAGTTTCACTTTCCAGTTGTATCTGATAGACGACGTAAGGCGGCTTTGTCAAACCAACAATGTCGTCTTCATCCATCATATCCATATCGTAACAAAATNCACATTTCAAATTCCCCCCCCCCCAAAAAAAAAAAACAAAAAAAACAAGAAAAACCATAGCGACATTTCTATATCACGATATCACTTATAACCGATAATCTTCTTACACCGTCCACCGGCGCCGCGTTTGGTATACCTTCCATTNCCGTGTTTGGTATACCTTCCATCAGTTTGATAATTTACTAATAAATAAAATGATTTCTTAAAAATGATTTTTTATATATTTACGAAGATAAACTATATATATATATATAATAAATTTAAAATAAATATAGCCATAATACATATATTATATAACACAATTGTTATCTTTTCAATTTGAATTTAATTTAAAAATCATTACAAACCTAAATCAACTAAATTTGAATCAAAATAATATTTTTATCTTAATATATTAAAATAATTAAAAAATGAAAATATTCAAATTTATATTTTAGATAAATTTGTATCATTATTTTGAAAATATATTTTCCATAAACATTACTTAACTAACAAACTATTAATATAAATTAAATATTTAAAAAATAATAATATGAGATAACTATTGAACTTTTGGAAATAGTTGAAAAAATCATCAACTTTCGTTGACCATGTCAATAAAGTATTATCGTTAAGTTGACTAACAAAATAAATAAAATCTGTTAAGTCAACTGTTAGTCAACTTAAATGTGATACTTAATTGGCTTTGTCAACGAAAGTTTGTTATTTAAATTGAGATTCTAAAAAATAGATATTTATTTAGGAGAGATAAAAGTTCATGATTTTTTCAACACTTTTTGAAAGTTCAGTATTAAAATTACATTTTTCTCTCAAAAAGTATATGATTTAAATTTAGTGTCAATTGGCAAAATGTACATATCTTTTACGAAATGAGTTAAATATACATTTTGGTGTATAACTAGTTTCTCGGTGATAATATACTGGAGTTATCTTCACGCTGCCCTTCATTTGATTACACGCGCTTGAAGAAATAGTTTCACTCTCCAGTTATATCTGACAGACGACGTTAGGCGGCTTTGTCAAATCAACGATGTCGTCTTCATCCATCATAACCATATTGTAACAAAATAAATTACACATTTCAAACTCACCCCCCTCCCCCTAAAAAAAACAAGAAAGACCATAGCGACATTTCTATATCACGATATCATTTATAACTGATAATCTTCTTACATCGTCCATCGGTGCCGCGTTTGGTATACCTTCCATCAGTTTGATAATTTACTAATAAATAAAATGATTTTTTATATATTTTCGAAGATAAACTATATATATATAATAAATTTAAAATAAATATAGCCATAATACATATATTATATAACACAATTGTTATGTTTTCAATTTGAATTTAATTTAAAAATCATTACAAAACTAAATCAACTAAATTTGAATCAAAATAATATTTTTATCTTAATATATTAAAATAATTAAAAAATGAAAATATTCAAATTTATATTTTAGATAAATTTGTATCATTATTTTGAAAATATATTTTCCATAAACATTACTTAACTAACAAACTATTAATATAAATTAAATATTTAAAAATAATAATATGAGATAAATTTTGAACTTTTGGAAATAGTTGAAAAAAATCATCAACTTTCGTTGACCATGCCAATAAACTATTATCGTTAAGTTGACTAACAGAATAAATAAAATCTACTAAGTCAACGGTTAGTCAACTTAAATGTGATACTTAATTGGCTTTGTCAACGAAAGTTTATTATTTAAATTGAGATTCTAAAAAATAGATATTTATTTATGAGAGATAAAAGTTCATGATTTTTTCAACACTTTTTGAAAGTTCAGTATTAAAATTACATTTTTCTCTCAAAAAGTATATGATTTAAATTTAGTGTCATTTGGCAAAATGTACATATCTTTTACGAAATGAGGTAAATATACATTTTGGTGTATAATTAGTTTCTCAGTGATAATATACTGGAGTTATCTTCACGCTGCCCTTCATTTGATTACACGCGCTTGAAGAAATAGTTTCACTCTCCAGTTATATCTGACAGACGACGTTAGGCGGCTTTGTCAAATCAACGATGTCGTCTTCATCCATCATAACCATATCGTAACAAAATAAATTACACATTTCAAATTCACCCCCTCCCCCTAAAAAAACAACAAAGACCATAGCGACATTTCTATATCACGATATCACTTATAACCGATAATCTTCTTACACCGTCCACCGGTGCCGTGTTTGGTATACCTTCCATCAGTTTGATAATTTACTAATAAATAAAATGATTTCTTAAAAATGATTTTTTATATATTTACGAAGATAAACTATATATATATATATATATTTAATTTAAAATAAATATAGCCATAATACATATATTATATAACACAACTGTTATGTTTTCAATTTGAATTTAATTTTAAAAATCATTACGAACCTAAATCAACTAAATTTGAATCAAAATAATATTTTATCTTAATATATTAAAATAATTAAAAAATGAAAATATTCAAATTTATATTTTTTTAAATAAATTTGTATCATTATTTTGAAAATATATTTTCCATAAACATTACTTAACTAACAAACTATTAATATAAATTAAATATTTAAAAAATAATAATATGAGATAAAATTTGAACTTTTGGAAATAGTTGAAAAAAATCATCAACTTTCATTGACCATACCAATAAAGTATTATTGTTAAGTTGACTAACAGAATAAATAAAATATGTTAAGTCAACTGTTAGTCAACTTAAATGTGATACTTAATTGGCTTTGTCAACGAAAGTTTATTATTTAAATTGAGTTTCTAAAAAATAGATATTTATTTAGGAGAGATAAAAGTTCAGGATTTTTTCAACAATTTTTGAAAGTTCAGTATTAAAATTACATTTTTCTCTCAAAAAGTATATGATTTAAATTTAGTGTCAATTGGCAAAATGTACATATCGTTTACGAAATGAGGTAAATATACATTTTGGTGTATAATTAGTTTCTCGGTGATAATATACTGGAGTTATCTTCACGTTGCCCTTCATTTGATTACACGCGCTTGAAGAAATAGTTTCACTCTTCAGTTGTATCTGACAGGCGACGTTAGGCGGCTTTTTCAAATCAACGATGTCGTCTTCATCCATCATAACCATATCGTAACAAAATAAATTACATATTTCAAATTCCCCCCCCCCCCCTAAAAAAACAAGAAAGACCATAGCGACATTTCTATATCAAGCTTAATAAACTAGGCATTTGTATGTAGAAACAGAAAAATATAACTCTGATGGAAGATATACTAAACGCGGCGCCGGTGGACGGTGTAAGAAGATTATCGGTTATAAGTGATATCGTGATTAAAAGAATGACAACTTGTTTATTATACACCGATCTGTTTGAAGAGAATGATTCCGTTTTCAAAATTTATTTTAAGCTTAATCTGTAAAATCTGTTTTACAAACATTTACTATGTAGTAAAAAGCATATAACAAAGTCTGTTGTTTTTCAAAAATTTAACTTTATTGAAAAATATTAAGATTTTTACCGGAACCCTAAACCAGAATCCAGAGTTGAAGTACTTTCATGTATTTGACGCGCAGAAAAGTACCGTAAGAATGATAGTGTTTCCAAGCAAACTTTGGATAAAGCTTAAAATAGTTACATTTATTTGTGACAGTAGTAACTATTAGAAAAGTAATGTGAAAAACATAAGACCCAGAGTTCAATCTATAAACTCTAAAAGGGGAATGTATACCCTAAAAGGAAAAATAAACACAAAAGAAGGGAAAAATAAACCCTAAAAGAGGAAAAACTAAACCCTAATAGGGAATATTATACCAAAAAAATAATAATAATAAACCCTAGCAGAGGAAAAACTAAACCCTAATAGGGAACATTAAACCCTACATTTTAAAAATAACCCTCCCATGAAAAAGTAAACCCCAAAAGGGAAAAAAAACCCTAAAAGGTAAAGTAAACCCTAAAATGAAAAAACTAACCCTACAATCGAGAAAAAAACCGGTGAAGGAAAAAATGAACCCAAGAATAAAAAAAATATCGTACCAGGCAAAAACGAACCCTAAAATGAAAAGTTAAACCTCAAAGCACTAAATAAACCCAAGATGAAAAATCTTAACACTAAAAGGAATTGTATACCAGAATCTTTAGTTTAACAGGTATTTACTTTTCACGATATACTAACTACGTCTATTTATTTTGATGATTTGCAGTTGAGTACTCAAGACTTAGTGAGAGTTGTTGTGAGAAACTGGATGAAATTGCCAACTAGAAAATGGTCGTTCAGACCCAAAGCAAATGAGGAGATCATACATATATGAATATACCTTGGCATATCATATTCAAAGCTTGTGAATCTCGTTGCCCGGACTATTGATTTTTGAGGGTCGTTTATAAATATGATTATGTCTCATGAGTGTCCTCAGTGGATGTTGGTAGGGAAATACATTCAAGTAGATCCACAATATATTAAGGAGGAGCATGATTTGCGAGTATTTGTGGAAATGCATAGGGAGATTAAGGAAGTGGATCTGTTTGTCACAATAAATCCTAAATTAACTGATAACTCGCGTCCTAGTTATTGTTTTTGGGAGAAAACACCAAACTACGAGAGATCTGCAAATGAGGATGACACAAATAGCGATGAAACGTATAACGACACAAGTAGCTTCTACTTTCAGGATTTTGCGATGGAAGCATCAGAGGGAGGAAAGAACTGAATTTAAAATTCCTAATTCTTGGTATAGGTGTGGATGGAGCACTGTTTGACATTGATTATGAGGGAGACAAAATTTTTGTTAGGCGTGTCTTCAAAAAAAAAGTCGATTGCAAGATTAAAATTGCAATCAATGACATAAACCGAAAGTTTAACTTTAAAACAACATTGTCTTCACCCGATTGCATGGTCCTCAAATGCACATCATATGTATGTCCATGGCGCATCTACACCGCAAGAGTGGACAGCTCTGACAATTTTCAAATAAGATCTGCCACGTTGGAGCATTGTTGTCCAATAGACGAGCGGAGAAACTATCATAAATTGGCAACAACACAAGTGATTGTTAAATTGGTCGCAAAGCATTACTTATGCATTAAGAAGGGTCCTAATCCCTATGGATTGAGAAAAATGCTACTAGATGAATTTCATGTCAATGTTTCATACTGGAAAGCTTGGAGAGCTCACAAATTTGCTATGGACAGGTCACTAGGCTCAGTTGCTGGAAGCTATGCAATAAGGCTGAATTACATGGCGTTGTTAGAGCATATGAACGATGGTAGCAGATGTTACGTGGAATATATAACAGAAAGTGATGGCACAACACATTTCAAGTACAATTTTATTGTCTTAGGTGCTTTTGTGAAAGGTTTTTCTTATCTTAGGAAGGTGTTTGTTGTAGACATAACCTTTTTAAAGGCTAGGTACAGTGGTACGCTGCTCACTGCGGTTGGTCAGGATGCGACTTTTCAATTCTTCCCTTTAACATATGGCATTGTTGATATCGAGAACGATGACTCTTGGATATGGTTTTTTAATAGATTGAAAATATTTGTATATGTATCAACGGATTTTGTTATTATATCAGACAAGCATGCAAGCATATACGCTAGGCTTAAGAAGGTATTATAACACAACAGAAAAACATTGGTAGCTCATATCCAGGGGTGGATATACAATATACTGACATGAACTATTGTTTTCTTACCTTGTAGGTTTACAGAAGGGTGATACATGTGTGATGCGTTGTACATTTGTACCGCAATGTGAAGCCAAATTTTGATCCTAAAACTCTCGGTTATCAAATGACGCAGATCATACACGATCAATGATTTCAACAACAAACTTTTGGAAATACAGAATATCAACCCTCTTTGCGCTGCGTACCTACTCGATATTGATAAAATCTATACGAAATTATTTACTAAAATATTATGAGTAATGTTTATTACATGTGGATTTGTACAGGTTTCCCTCATTGGACACAATCTCATTTTAAAAGGAAACGGTATAACATAATGGATTCTAACATTGCAGAGTCTTGGAATAATGTGTTGAAGGAAGCAAGAGAGTCCACATTGGTCACAATTCTGAAATACATTAGGCGTGAAGCAGCTAAGAAAAATGAAGGTGATTGTTGCCTAACACCAGAAGTACGGAAGAGGGTAGAAACCAACTTTGAAGAGGGAATGCAATTGGTTGTGAAAACAATATGTCCAACACAATACGGGGCTTCAACCTAAAAAGGTGGCACTTACCTCGTAAATTTTAAGGACGGATCTTGTAGTTGCAAAGAGTTTCAATTTATTGGAATTTTATGCTCTTATTCCTTTGCAGTTGTATCGAGTGTATATCTTCCCACTGAATCAATGGTGATTAGCGAGTATTACATTAATGATTGGGTTGGTGCGTATGCTGAGAACATATATCCAAAACCTCCGGCTGGAGACAATGCATTAATTGGTTCTTCGTTCAATAAGGGTAATTATTTAATGTCGTCGAAGGTAAAAAAGCCTTCTATTAGGCCAAAGAAACTGCGGATTTTATCTTGGGGGAGCACAAGGTAAGGTTTTACATACTTGTAAACTTTAAGTGGAACATCATTATGGTTAATTATAAGTGATCCTTTATTTTCGTTTTGCAAGGTGGCTGGAAACAGGAGGTGCAGCCGTTTCCGTGGAAAAGGACATAATAAGAAAATTTGTCGTAATCCCATTTAAGGGGTTTTATTGTAAGGAGTTGTAGGGACGGTAGGTTTTTGGTTTATTGGATCAATGGCTCGAAGTGGTGGAGGAAGTTTTTTTGAGTATTCTAACAAATGGGCGTAACTGTTTAAGGTTCTTCTTTGGTGTATGTATAAAAATAAGTGCACTTGTTTTAAGTAGTTTGTATATTGGTTTCAATAGTCGGTATGTCGTGAAAATGAACTTTCGTTTTGTAAGCAGAACCAAGCCCACCCGCTTTCATGTATTAAGGCTAGTTAAAAGCGTTGTCGTTAAAATATTGTGACCCGCATGCGCTTCACTATTGTGAAATATTTATGTTTGTGGTGTTAATCAAAGTAGGCATAATAGTAGATAATGACACTGAAAAGAAAATAAACTTAGTACTTGTTTGAAACATTCGAAGTGAAGAACCTAAATTTTGGATACAAAACCAAACAAAGAAGTAGTTGAGTTTTCAGTTATGGATATTAACTAAAGTCATAGAGAAGGTTGAGGAGGATCCTTAACAAGTGCATGGAAAGCTTGTATCCCGTAGTTCATTGCTGCGACCTTCAGATATTGCTTTCCTAACAAGGAGGATTCGTCTATGTGGTCGAGGGAATGTTGTTCCATCAGGACGATAGCTGCTACACCAGAAAGAACTGAAAAGGTAGAAAAAAATGTTTTTCCATGCGTACAATAATAATGAAAGGTTAACGGAAGAGCGTTAATAAAGAAAATACATATGTCTTTGACCACTACTTCTAACTCATTCTGGTCAATCTAAAAGGGGTCCAAACTAAATTCTCCAACTGGATCCGCAACTCCTTGCCACTTTATGAAGAAAGGAAAAAATGTTGACATAAAATTTATCTCATGTTCGACCTTGTCTTTTGATAGTTTGTTATGGTTACATCCAAAACTTCAATTGACCTTTGGTTCAGGTCAATTGCGAGGCCAAGACAATGGGTACTTTGAATGGGGAATGTGCAATAGATCATGTTGATGGATGAGAACCACTTAGGATGCTTTGAGATAGGCAGAGTTGAAGCTACTAAGAATCTAAACTTATATTTGTCAACCGTGCGTTGAAAAGATCCCCAAATTCGATGCATCTCCTACACCCAACTCGTTGGCAGGAAATCATACCTACAATTGGGTATCTTGTCTCTCCTATGTTGGACAAAAAGGAGAACGATATCCAGGACCTATATAACAAAGGATAACTTAAAAAGAAATAGATTAATATACTAACTACCATAAAAAAAAAAGTAATTAAATGTAGAAAGTGTAATATACTAATTACTGTTTACGAAATGCATCACTTATGTTCGGTAGCCATATTTCAGTTGGTTCTAATAAAGACCAGAACAGCGTGTTCTCGATGGAGAGATTATCAGCAAGATGATAAACCCTGATCACATCAATTTGGTTGTTACCTTATACAAGAATGACATAAATGATGAAGACGGGAAAGAGTATGCACCTAGAATTCTGGAGAAGTGATCGGAAGTTTTGGAATTTTTTGGTGGTGGGTCGTCAAATGCTCTAAATTCCATAATGAGAGGGGAGAGAGTAACCTCCCACAGATCATCCTCCTCGACTATTGGTAAAACGATTGGTTTAGTTTTTCGAGTTGGTAAAGTTTTCTCGATCTTGACCGGCTTTGGGTTCCCCTCCAGATTTTGATTTATCCTCGAACTTCTTCTAACAACTTCTTTATTAGTATCTTTTTGTGTTTCTCATGCTTATTCCTCTTTGTAGTATGAGTTTCTAAAGAATCCTTATATTTATCTTTCTTTACAATAGCCTTTGTGCTTCTTCTCACTTTCTTGTGCATATTAGACAATGTTTCATGTTTGTCTTGTCCGACTTCTTTGGTAGATTGGCCAGTTGTCTTTGCTTGAACAAATCACAAAGAAAGTAGTCAGCATATAGTTTTGAGTATACAATATATGTGTTAGCGAGAGCATGTTAAAAGTAGATGATAATATTGGTAGGTTATGATTCACTATTCAAAATGGACCGAGCACCAAAATACCTTTGACATGGCAACAAAAGACAATAAATGTAAGTGTTTGAGACACCCATATAAATATCTAGCTCAATTATGCTTTCAATATACGAGAGCGGACAAACCTAATATGCGGGAACTCGAAAAAGCTGAACATATAGGGAAATTGTTTTTGACAATGTCATTACAAACTAAACATTACCTTGAGTAAATCCTGAGCTTTAACTCCCCATGCAGTATTTTTGGTTACCTTACCTGGAATAGCACGGTTGATTGTGGATTGATAGGTTTCCTAAACAGAAGAAGCAGGTTCCATCTCTATTTGTTCATGACCTTGCGTTCCTGAAATATTCAGTGAGAACGATGGAGGATCAAATTGTCTAATGGATGGTGAAACATTAACAGTTGGATGTGGCTGGTTTGTTCCATTATCAGGTTGATTAGAAAAATGTTTTCATGCATCATATTAACGTAATTAAGAATAGTTTGTACGAAGTAGTAATATACGAATTCAACAGTTCGAGTATCCAACAATTTATGGATATGTGTTACAAATACCTGGGACATTTGTTTACGTCTGTTGGGCAACATCTGTTTGTGATAAATGGAGAGAAAAAGATGGAGCTTCTATATCCTTCAGTTGTGTTGTAACATTGGCCATGGGGCGAGTCTGAGAAGTTGCTGAATTTCCAAGAAAGAAAAACAATATCTGTTAAAGCATTTTATAAATGGTGATTATATGCAATAATTATGTTGACTGTAACGATTACATGTTGGTACATCGTGTTTTTGTATTGGAGATCTTAGATTTTCCCATTGGGAGGAGGCATCCATTTCTTGAACCTCCACGTTTTCTAAGTTGGCATCGGGAGGGTTCTCGCGAACAACATTTCGAATGATTGTTTGCCGGAACATCTGATCCGTAGATGTTGTCGCATTTCCTGTCAAGTGATTGTGACACATTTTCTTCGTCATCTGTCAATTGTAGACTTTCAGTGTAGAGAAGCAATAAACTGTTGTTGAAGATAGAGTATAGCATTACAATGTGTTATTACCGGTGACTGAGTTTTCTCCCATAGGTTGATGATTTGGTTCAGTTTGATGGAGATATAGGTCTCTGAATTCTCTGAAAAACTTTTCAATCTTTGCGTCAATATGCGTGATGATACTTTGGGTGTATCCTTTGAAAATTGGTATGTTTTTCTCTTATATCAGTGATGCGACCTTACGGATGAGTAAATCGTCATCAAAAGGCGTTGTTTTTTTGTGTGCATTTGATGGTGGTACAAAGGCTGATGGGTCACCTGGACCCTTTTGATGGTCCTCCGTATCATCTCTGTCGATGTCTTCTTGTTCCTCGGTTCTCTGCGATTTTCGTGCATGTTTTTGTGTTTCAATGACATCTACAACATGCAAACCACCAGTCCAATAATTTATTTCAAACAGAAAATCCTCTTCTATTAACGTAAGAAGGTAATCAACAGCAGCATCATGTTTGTCAATATCGATTTTAAAAGTCCCCGACTATCTCTGGTGCCTATTTACTCAGCAACGATATCACTGGAACATGTGTAATAATTATATAGGACCATTATAACATATTATAGTCTTTTGTTAGTTGGAATACTAAACAGTGACTAGTATTATGACTATTATAACAAGTGGTACTTACTTCACCGAGAACGTTAAGTGACATGAACGTTTTGTTTTTTAGGTGCAGACTCATTTGGCTTACAAAAGAAAAAATCTCCTGAATGGATGCACCTCTTTCCATCATGGACTGAAAGACGACATTTTGAACAACTGCATGACAACATGCGACTATAACTAGAATCATGGCATGGGGGAAGCCTTGTATAGTAGTTGTTGGTTGCATGTAGCTGAAATGGTCTTTTGATTTGGTGCTCTCAACAGTCAAGTAGAAGATTCCCTTCTCCATGGGTATTAATAAAATCGCTGATGTCTAGTAGGTGTTGAACCCTCTCTTTTGTTATTTATGTGTTGTTGGATATTGGACACAATATTCCATCAACCAGAAGAAGTAGGGCTAGACGCAACCTCGTTTCTGGATCCTTGTACCTTTTCCCCTCAATCAGTTTCTTGTGTATCCAAGAAGCAGTTGGCTTTTTTCACCGTCAAACAACTTGTTCCAAACGTTTTCAAGATTGTTACTCGCTTTACCCTTTCCTGTTTTTTTATTTTTGGAGGCGTACTTTTTATCATCTTCATTCTCCTGCGTACAATTAAACCCAATGACAATAGAAAACTCTTGAATACCATACCGTATAGGTTTTCCTGCAAAAATCCACCACAGTTCGTTTTCCTTCTTTGTCACTAACTGTCTTGATAACAAGTAGTGGAGGAAAACGAGGGAGAATTTGTGATTCTCCATTAGCAAAATCAGTTTAAACTGTGAGTTCATTAGCAAGTCCAAATCATGTGGCTCTAATGCTTGCTTTATATGTTCTACAACGCGAAGGTTGAAATACTTATTTACTCTGACTCTTCCACCAGGCCCATGATTTAATTCAAATAGTCGGTGAGGAAGTTCCTGGCCTATATCTTCATCCATCTAGGAATTGTAATGCAAAAGACGCATAAAACTAATTTTCGAACTACTTTGACAAATAGTCAAAATACTGGGAACCCCGAAAACGCACTGGTAGGGGTGCACAATGTGGGGGAGAAGATAAACATTATCATATTTTCGAAAGAACATAACCTATAATTAAGATGAAATAGAGCGTAAATTTGTTGACAATGAATGGAGAGACATGCAATAGAGAAAAAAGGAGGACAATATTATGAAATTCTATGTAACATCGAATTTCAGTTATTATCATAATATGTATATAAATCCCCAAATATTCAAAGTTTCAGAAAAAGGCGTATCAAAGAAGACAATTTCGTCAAGCAGAACACTAATTGTGGTGTTATTTATGATATTGTTCAAGTAATTTCCGATATATGAGTAAAGTGAAATTTACCTTCTGTAAGAAACCCTAGACTGGACTTTGGTGATTTCGTTTGATAGTTGCAGGAATCGATCTGAATGTAGAAGAAGTTTACAGTTCGCCTCGCTTTATGTATGTTAAAATTTGGAGTAATTTTGAAAGAGCAGATGAGTTACACATTTATTTTAGTTTTTGCAGTTGAGAAAATTAGGGAAAGGAAGTTAATGGCGATGGTTGAATTTTATCTCTAAAAAATCGAAGAAAAGAGAAGAAGAGTGGGACTGATATTTAAAAAATAAAAATATTCACATGCAAAGTAACTCTAATGAAATAGGTAACTGTTCATGTGAGTAGGGGTGATATTGAATATATTGTATAATAACGACAGAGAGAGAGACATAGGTTAGGGGTATATGACATTTACTTAATTTTAGCATATATTATGTATATACGTTACAATTCCCCTTAAATTTATTAGATGTCATAATTTTTTTTTTTTGTCAACAAGATAGTATATTAGATTTAAAGGATATCCACAACGGACACCGATCCCATGATAGGAAAATTACAATCACATAAAGGGAACTTGTGATCATCCATAGATGAAAGTGCTACAGCGATAATAAGATAAATTTTAGTTCCGACAAGTGGAACGTTAAAAAAAACTATAAAACGTTTACAAAGAGATGTTGCCCGTGCATCCCAAAATAACGGCCAAAAACCAAAAAAAGGAGTATAACATAGGAAACAGATTCCCATGAAGTAATCCCTTAAGACCTAATAAACTATACATGTTGACATTATTTAGAGACATAGATAAAACCAAAACGAAATGTACAAAGCTCGTTATTGGAGAAGAGCCTAAACGTAGGCCCAAAGGGGTCATCCTAAGCTGAAACTGTGACTAACCCCGAGAAACTTGACGTCATTGTAGCTTCAACGCGATAGCACCAAAAATCCTGCACGTGCAGGCTGTTAGACCTTTAAATCGATGTATGCAACTGGATTCGGAGAGGTGCGGTCACGACAGACCGGAAATGGTCTGAAACAACCACATGCACTCCGGAGGATGAGAACGAGATAGTGATCGGCATGAGATAAATACGACTGTTAACGCATGCAAGGTAGTGGTTGTCCCGATCTGAGCAGCTGGAGGCGGTTGAGGCCAACGGTGGAGAAACGACGGCGTTAGCGAATGTAAGAGACGGAGCGAGCAGATTGAGGAAATGACGCAATGGCAAGAGATGAAAGCGAAAGAGAAGAAAAATGTGCGCCGGCTGCTGCTCGATGCCGACAATGGGAAAAGAAGGTGGAAAAATGAATCAGTCGAAGTCAAAGAGATGAAAGAGGAGATAGCTTTTTTATAAGAGAGAGAACTATTTTTATTTTTTATTGTTTTAGACGTCATAATCTTTATAGATNAAATTTTTTTAATTTTTTTTTTTTTTTTTTTTTTTTTTTTTTTTTTTTGTCATGAATCTTTACCGATTAGTTCTTCAACTTTCGCATACAGAGGGGTTTATATCGAATCGATAACCGCCTGGCTATAATTATCCAAAAGAAAGCCCAAAATGAGAAGTCCTGGGCTTTCGGTTTCTTAATTTGTTTTCTGAGGAAAAATGAAAAAGAAAACGCTAGTGGAAAAGACATTAACTAGATCTAGCACGAACCTGTAGTGTGAAGGACGACGACGACGCTCGAAGATGAACATTTTCAGATTAGCAGCTGATATGACTCACCTAGCCAGCGTTTTGGTCTTGCTTCTCAAGATCCACACCATCAAATCCTGCGCTGGTACTCGATATGATTCTGATTCTGTCATTTTGGGAATTTCTAATCGTCAGATTCAGTTGTAAAATTCGAATTGGTGAAAGTGGATCTAGTTTTCATATGTTTCGATTCCATTTTCAACTTTGCAGGTGTGTCATTGAAGACTCAAGAACTCTATTTCATTGTCTTTGCTACTCGTTATTTGGATATATTCACGAGTTTCGTGTCTTTCTATAACACCTTTATGAAGTTGGTGTTCTTAGGAAGTTCCTTTTCGATTGTTTGGTACATGAGGCAACATAAGGCTGTCCACAGGACTTACGACAGGGAGCAAGATACATTTCGCCATTGGTTCCTTGTTCTTCCATGCCTACTCTTAGCTCTTCTCATACATGAAAAGTTTACCATTCTCGAGGTCTGTAAATTTGCNTTCCTTTTTTTTTTTTTTTTTTTTTTTTTTGTTTCACAAGGAGTCTGAACTTGGTATGTGCTTTACAATATCAGGTACTGTGGACGTTTTCATTGTACTTGGAGGCTGTTGCTATATTACCTCAACTTGTCTTGCTGCAACGGACTAGAAATATTGACAACTTGACCGGCCAATACATATTTCTCCTTGGGTATATAGTTTCTTTTCACAACTTTGCTTTATTTGAAAATTCTTCCATAACCTGGACCTTGCCAGTTTGAATGCTTTGCACTACTTGAATAGTATAGTGCCCTAATATTTACATCATTGACTGTTCCCTATTTCATACTTCAATTGTCTTTGCAGGGGTTACCGGGGATTGTACATCCTGAACTGGATCTACCGTTACTTCACTGAGCCGCACTTTGTTCATTGGATAAGTATGATTCTCCCTCTTGCCATTTTATATGTAGTACACATAAGCCCATGAGCATGTCGATTACATTTAGTATTTGGATTCAATGCAAGATGACATCTCTAATGTGTGTGTGATGCAGCATGGATAGCCGGGCTTGTTCAAACATTGCTCTATGCAGACTTCTTCTACTATTATTTCCTAAGGTTGAAAATTACATAAAATCTTCTCCTCATGTTCCTAACTTTATTTTTCCCTAACTCAAATTCTTTCTTTGCAGCTGGAAGAACAACAAAAAGCTCCAATTGCCAGCTTAATTTCTAAATCTTAGATGTTCAGAAAACCCCTAAGGGTTCAATTTGGCGCCCTGACACATTTACTCTGTTGGTGGTTAAGTAGATGTGTGAACTNCCCCCTTTTTTTTTTTTTTTTTTTTATAAGTGTTATTAAATATTTCGAGAGGACAGTCAAATATATCATTCACAGAGAGATGTGAACTATTTTTAAATTAGGGGCAGGCAAATGTGACAAGAAAAGGAGTTTTATTAAAAAATAAAAAAATAAAAAAATAAAAATAAAGATATGTTGTATCATACAACTTGTATGGATGATGTTACGAATTGCATATCTCATTCTGCAAAGCAAAATGTTACAAATACATAGTAATTAAAGACAATTGTGCAGTGCTACATCCATAATATTCCAAAAAAAAAAAAGAGTTGTTGGTGTGTAGTTCACAAGTAATACTGATTCTTCCGTCGGCAAATGTTATTACATCGGACTATTCTGTGTCAAAGACGCCTTATATTTCTGCTATCAGCTAGTAAATACAAGCGACCTATTACTCAGCTCCACGCTTACGTTATCACTACTGGTACTTTACTTCATGTAAGCTCCATTAACACAGATCTCATTGCTTCATATGGACGACTCGGCGAGATCTCTTATGCCCTTAAGTTGTTCGACCAATTGCCTCATAGAAGTGTTTCTGTTTACAACTCCTTGGTTATGTCATTTTCAAGTGGAAACAAACCAGATGAAGTTCTACGACTCTATGATCAGATGATCTCTGAAGGGATTAAACCAGATAGCTCAACGTTCACAATGACGATCAAGGCTTGCTTAAATGGTATGGTTCCAGATAAAGGAGAGGTAGTGTGGAGTAAAGCTATTGAATATGGGTATGCAAATGATGTCTTTGTTTCTTCATCTCTATTGAATCTGTATATGAAGTTAGGGAGAATCGAGGAAGCAGAGGTTCTTTTTGGAAAGATGTTGAAAAGGGATCTTATTTGCTGGTCAACAATGGTTACAGGGTTTGTACAAGCTGGTAAGTCATTGAAAGCAATAGAATTCTACAGAGAAATGCAAAAGGAAGGATTTGGTAAGGATAGGGTAGTGATGCTTGGTCTCTTACAAGCTTCTGCTGGTCTTAAGGATCAGAAAATGGGTCGTTCTGTTCACGGCTATTTGATCAGAACAGCTACAAGTCTTCCAATGAATGTTCTACTTGAAACCACTTTGGTTGATATGTATGCAAAGTTTGGCTTTATAGAGCTTGCCTCTACGGTATTTAGTAGAATGATGTTTAAAACCGCAGTCACTTGGGGGTCGTTGATTTCGGGATTTGCGCTAAACGGGTTAGCCAACAAAGCCTTTGAAGCAATAGTAGAAATGCAGAGCTTCAGGTTTCAGCCAGATCTAGCGACTCTTG
Source organism: Iberis pinnata (assembly GCA_900406425.1). Classification (NCBI taxonomy): domain Eukaryota; kingdom Viridiplantae; phylum Streptophyta; class Magnoliopsida; order Brassicales; family Brassicaceae; genus Iberis; species Iberis pinnata. Next base: position 2,676 of record OVBE01000043.1, on the reverse strand, counting down.
TTGGAGTACTCTTGGCATGTTCGCAAGTCGGGTCATTAGAGACTGGTAAATCTATACATTGTTACATCTTAAAAAGACACACTCTTGATCGAGTAGCCGCAACCGCATTGATGGACATGTATTCAAAATGTGGTGTTCTTTCAAGTTCAAGAGAAATCTTCAAACATATAGAAAAGAAAGACTTAGTTTGTTGGAACACAATGATATCTTGCTATGGAATTCATGGAAACGGTCAAGAAGTTGTATCAATGTTCATTAAAATGACGAAAGAATCGAACATAGAACCTGACCATGCCACATTTGCATCCCTTCTCTCTGCTCTAAGCCACTCTGGTCTAGTAGAACAAGGCCAATATTGGTTCAACTCCATGATAAACAAATATAAGATCAAACCTAGTGAGAAACACTACATTTGTTTGATTGATCTTCTTGCACGTGCAGGGAGAGTCGAGGAAGCTCTTAACATGATAAAGTCTGAGAAACTTGACGATGCTTTACCCATCTGGGTTGCACTCCTTTCGGGATGTATCAATCATAGGAATCTATTAGTTGGAGACATCGCGGCTAAAATGATTCTCCAGCTTAATCCGGATAACACTGGAATCCGAACGCTGGTGTCTAACTTCTTTGCTGTTGCAAAGAAGTGGAAGCAAGTGGCTGAAGTGAGGAAGTTGATGAGAAGTGGGGCTATGGAGAAAGTACCAGGCTATAGTGTGATTGAAGTAAATGGACAGCTTACAACTTTTCTCATGGAGGATCTGAGCCACAGTCACTTGCTGCAACTGTTGAGGAACTTGAGTTTTGAGATGAGGAATATATATACATGCTTTTCCTAATGTATTCCTTTTTTTTTTTTTTTTTTTTTTTTTTTTATGCCAACCATCACAATGAGTAAGTATTTTATGTAACCAAATGTTTATCTTCTTAATCTAACAAAATTATGATTTCTTTAAAACTTTTTTTTAATTTATTTTGATAATGAATAGTGAAATAATAAAGAGAAAGTTGGTTGTACTGATACTTATATTATTTTTTGTATTTAAATATTTTTTCATTACGTGCATTTGTAAATGGAATAATAAAATGTGAATGGTAAATATTAAAATATGAATTGTGAATATTTACGTAAACATAAATAATAAAATCCTCGTTAGAACAAAAAATACTTATTTTGCAAATTAATATACATAAAGTATCATATCTATACTATTAATTTCGCTGATAATTTGGAAAATACCCTTTGGTTTCCGTGGCATTTTACGAGAAATGCCACTGAAATTTTTCGCAATTTAGTTCGATCAAAAAAAATTCAAAGAGGCTATTTTCGACCAAGCACATTTTCAAAACGCGCGGATCTTGGTTAGTATCGGGTCTGACCCGTTTTTTTATAAAAACTATGAGAGGTCGCGAGTTCGAACCAGCGTTTAAGCTTTTTTTATATGGTTCATTTTAAAAATTTCGAGAAAACGCGCGGATCTCAAACCGGTTCGGGTGTGACCCGATTTTTAAAAGAAATTAATTCAAAGGTATTAAATTCGAATCACCATTTTTCCTAATATTTTGTTTGTCGCATATTAAGGTAAGAAGATATTTTTTTCCGGAATTAACATTTCAAAGAAAATATCTTCGAAACCCTAATTTCTTATCACTATAAATATATCATTATAGCTATCATTCTAATTCATCTACTCGAAACCTTCCAATAAAATAATTTACCTTTCAAGCTTTTGAATGTTTGTTTTTTAATTTCTTTTATATGTCTTTTTAATTGTTCTCTGATTTTGATTTTAATGACCGTATTTTCTAATATACTTATCTACGGTTTGATGTATTTGTGATACAGAAAATGTATCGACCATCTTCTGAAAAATCTAAGTGTATTGTTACTGAAGATGACAAGCCGGGCGAAGAACAAACAACACCAGTTAGTAACATAATTTAAAAGTACGGTTTTATAATATGCATATTATAAATTTATTTGTTACTTATCTATGGTTTGATGTATTTGTGATACAGAAAATGTATCGACCATCTTCTGAAAAAGCTAAGTGTATTGTTACTGAAGATGACAAGCCGGACGAAGAACAAACATCACTGGTAGTAACATAATTTAAAAGTACGGTTTTATAATATGCATATTATAAATTTATTTGTTCAAATTTTTGATGTGGTTATAGGTTTCCGAAAAACGTAAGGAACCAATGTCAAATGATGAATTCGGAGTTCTCGCACAAGTGGAATTAGCAGTAAAAAAAAGCAAAGAGAGATGTTGAAAAACATTACAAAGGTGGAATGTATCGGATGAAAGAATATATGGAAGCTTATGAGCGATCGCAATATCTCTCGATTAAAGTCTCAAAAAAAGAAGCAAAAATTGCATTGCTTTTGAAGCAAGCTAAAGAGGATAACTTTGATGTACTAAAAGAATGGGTTTACCAAGAGAAGAAGAGAAAAGAATATCAATCCTGGCTTGACCAAGTTGTGATTCCAGAAGTTAATTACGACAAGATGGGTTTTCCGAATATGGATAAACATCCTTAGTTTTTTTATTAAAAGTGTTATTTTATATAATTATTATGTTTTTTGTTATTTTTATTTTAATTTATATGGAATATTCTATTTTTTACTTAACAATCGATTAATTAGTTGAATACTTATCATACATATTCGGATCAT
>OVBE01000042.1:0-78928 GCA_900406425.1 Iberis pinnata | reverse complement strand
ATCAGACTTATAATGCCCAAATCCTTGACATTCATGGCACTGAACTTCTGTTCTTCTTGATGTTCAATCTGTGTTTGCTCTGAAATATGTTCTGCTAACAGGATTTGCATCACGTTTGAGCAAANTGCATCACGTTTTTGCAAACCTCCATATTTCTTAAAATACTTCTTCACGATTAGACCGACTGTTTCTTCTAGGTCTTCAGCTGAATGTGACTTCTCTTTTGCAGTTAATGCAATCCCTCATTTTCCTTTGGTTGATTTTTTCATATATCAAGCTCATGTGCTTGCATCATGCCCACAATCTGATTGAATTTCATATCATCAGAATCTTTGGCCACTTGTACAGCTGATTTCATAGATTGAAATTTATCAGGCAGACTTCGAATGAATTTTTTAACCAGCTTCTTTTCCTTGTAGTGTTTTCCTAATACTTCAGCTGCATTGGCAATTGAGGAAATTTTACCAGTGAATTCTTCAATTGTTTCATCTTCCCCCATTCTCAGATTCTCAAAGTCTGATGCCAACATGTCAATTCTAGTTCGATGAACATCTTTTGTTCCTTCGTAGGTTGCCTGTAAGGTATCCCAAGCATCCTTTGCAGTGGTGCATCCTTGAACTCTCTTGAATTGATCTTTGGTCAAAGAAATCCAAATTGGTGTTAGCGCTCTTGAGTTATACTTTGACATAGTTTTTTCTGTGACTGTCCATTCAGCCTTTGGTTTAGCAACCAACTCACCTGCTTCATTTTTTATCTGTGGTGCAGTCCATCCTTCCTCAACCATTGTCCAGGCATCTTCGTCAATACCCTTGATGTGTTCACGAATTTTCACCTTCCACCAACCAAAATTGTCAGGGTCCAATACCACACTTCTTGTATTTGTTTGTTGTAAAATGTCCATCTTTAGGATCTCACCTGCTTAAGTAGAAATCTTGATTTCTTGATAGATACCCGCTCTGATACCAATTGAAAATGCAATATACTCAAGAACAACAAACAAACTTTTCTAAAACACTTCTCCTTTATTAAGATCCAAGAAAATACAGTTAATTTCTTTTTTCACTGATATGATTTTATCTGAACACTTTTCAACTCAACACTCCGTCTATTTAAACCTTACAGACACACAAACTTATCTCTCAAAAATAATCGACAAAACTCTCTGCAATTCTAGACTTAAAGACTTGACCTTCTTTTCGCCTCTGCATCTCCTTATATACTTAGATCGAAACCTAAGAGCATCACCTCTTTCTTTCCATATTGCCTTTCTTCCTTTTTCCTTTTAGTTTCCATTTCTTCTTTTCCTTCCTTTAAGTTAATTCTTAAATCTTCTTTTTCCTTTTGAGCTTATTCCTTTTTGAATCTTTTCATCCTTTGCAAATCAATCCCTCATCTTCTTGCTTCTTCAAGAAATTCCAATAGTAACAAGGCACAAGTTTGGAGGCTTCATCGCCAAAATTTTCCAAGTAATTGAGAGAAGAGAGAGTGTATTTTCTTGTTGCCCTTATAAAGCAGACTCCACCTCCAGCTTGCAATTCAGCTGAAGTCTATTTTCATCTGATTTTCGGTGAATTTTTCCAGCGAAAGGGGTAGTAAAAGACAAGCGCTTGAGAGAGTGCATGTTGGAGAACAGAAGTTGGGTTATGTTGGGCTTGATCAGCAACGTTGGGCTTAGGGGTAATCACACATATAGTTTGTTCGATTTTTTCGAACATAAGGTGTTGGCTTTGAGGGTTTCACAAAAACCACTTTTGATTTTTCAACGATCAAGGGGTTTGAATTGTCTTCGCTTGCCATTTTTTTCTCTTTTATGTTTTCTATGTATTTCATTCCCTCTAAATGTTAGACTGTGTTTTTGTAACCATTTTAAAATTTGAATCGTTTTCTGTGTGCTTCATTTAAACTATGTTGATAAGTGGGACTCATATTAATTCAAATCACAAATAAATAAATAAACCTCGCTCTCTTTCTCGATAGTAAAGCATCGTCGCCTGTAACCCTATTTTCTTTGATTTCAGATCTGATCGGCGGTCGGCGGCTCACTCAACGCCACCGCCAGTCCTTTTAGTCTCTTCTCTTGTTTCTTTTGCTTTTTTTTGTTTCTTCTCGGCTTTCGATCTTAGATGGTGCTCGCCGGTCACTCCCCTTCGCTCGGTTTTTCCTCTGCTCGGTGTCTTGGCAGCTCCGAATTCAGGTGGGCTTCGTCCTCGGTTTGATTGGTTCATGTGTGGTGGTCTCTCGTCTGGTCTAGTCCGGTGTCTTTGGCTTCGTTTTAGTCTGTTCCGACTGCTCTTCTTAAACCTGTTCCGGACCAGTTTTCTCTACTCCGGTTTTGGATCATCTGCTTTTGGTTCCGGCAGCCAGTTTTCGTCCTCTGGCCAGTTTGTTGCTCCTCTTCTTTGTTTGGTTAGTCTCTGTTTCTATTGCGGGGTTTGGTTGTGTAGGTTAGGCTTCAGTGTTGTTGTTGTCCGCTTCTGGATCTTCTCAGCTGGGTTGTATTTGTCATCGGCTCTGGTTTGCCGTCCTTTCACTCCCGTTTAGTCTATTGGGTTTCGCCTCGAAGTAGTTCAGCGAGAATGTCTGAGACGGATAGCCTAGGTAAAGTTAGTGTAATCACCACCGGGAGTTTTTGGTCAGCCTGCCCCTCTCTGTCTCTTCGTCCACAGTTCTTAGTGGCCTTCGGTTTGGTGGTTCGCTCTAGCAGTGGTTCTTGTTTTCTCGTTCCTTGGCTTCATCTTCTCTGCTTTTCAGTGCTGTTCTCTCGGAGTTGTTGCTTTTGTCGCCGGTGGCTGGGACTTCAAAGGAGTTAATTCTCCGTCTTGTCAGTGTGATGGGCGTTTTTAGTGGTGTGTCGTCTTCTTCTTCTTGGCACAGTTTCACCTCGTCTGCATCTTCTCCTCTATCTGCTTATGCACGCTGTTGAGTTTGTTGTTCGGGCTTCCGTGGTTGTGTCCTCTGAGTCTTCTGCTTTTGTGGGTTCCATATGTGTTTCGTTTGGCTTTATTTTCTTTTCATGATCTATTTTAACGAACTGCCATGTGTGGCCTTATTCTCAGGAGTATCTCTTTTTCACTCGGCTTTTGTCTTGTTCGTTTGTATTCTCTTGTTGTTCGGTTAAAACCACTACATGGAAAAGAAAAGAAAAAAGCGGGACTCATATTTGACTTGGTCATATTCGACTTTTGGAGATTGGAACGGAAAAATATTCTAAACGGATATTATTGAAAAAGGCAAATATATATTCTAAATGGAATCGAGGATCATCCATGTTTGTGTTGATTATCTTCAAAGATCTCTTCTTTGAAAGTTCCACGTTTATCATTTCACCATTATTAACACACACAAAAAAATACATTTCACAATAATAACTCAGTCAATAATCGACAAATTTTCCCGTCAGTTATCTGTGAAAAAGCATCCTCTCCGAGGATTTAAAATGAGAAGATCTATTGGTTGTAACTCTTCCTAGCGTCGGCATGATTTTTTCCATCATCCACTCAAGGGTCGATATATCCAATCATCCTTCTACCTTAGTGACTCGTCAAATTAAGCATCTCGAGCATCCCTTGCTGATTGTGAACCTCTTGTCCGAAATGAGCTCGTGAGATTTTCTAAACCAAAGACGTGTCTTTTCTTCTTTGGTGTCTCCTACAAAAATATAAAAAGTTAGTATTATGATATAATAATAGGGAAAATTGCCATTTAATTCGTGAAGTTACTCGAAAACGCCAAAATAACCTTGAACTATCACGAAAGCCAAATTAAACCCCAACTTTGTTTGACTAAGCCAAATTAATATCATTATTTTGTTGAATAAGCCAAATTAGAGATGATGTTATCCCAGTTAACAAACGTCCGTTAGTTTCTTGTTAAACGTCGTTTTCAAATTATAACAAACGGCGTCGTTTTGTCAAGAAAAATGACAAAAAAGCCTGAACTTTCAAATTTTGGCCATAAAAACCTCGAACTTTTAATCAATCCATTTTAATCTCAAATTTTCTAACATATGACATTTTAATCTTAAATTATGATTGACCGACTAGAATTAGATTCCAAATTAGTCAACTTTTAATTCTTTTTAACACCGTTAAACTTAAGGTTTTTTCATGTTTAACGAAAGCACTAAGACCATGTAAAATGTAAGGTCTATAAGATGTAAAATAGTAAAAGCTTCTTCAGACACATTATTTTTAGCTTCTATTGGTTTTATTGTGATGTACAATAGTAAAAACTTCTTCAGACACATATTTTATCTTTCCTAATTCTCATTATTCGACAATTATTAAATTGTCAGTAAAATTTATTCACAATATGAGGATTACAGTGTAAGAATAAAAGTCTTTCAAATCGCATGAAGATACTTGTAATTAAGAATTATCAAAAGATGAATGTGATAATATTGAAAATCAGAGATTCTGAAGAGAACAAAAAAGAAATCAGAAATCAGAAAAAATAGAGAAGAATCAGAAGAAATAGGAGGTTGGAGATAAAAAAAAGGATGAACAGATTTAGCAGATCAGAGACGCTACTCTCATATTTTCATATATGATCATTCGATGTCGTTTACAGAGCTAGAGATACAATTAAATACTAAGACAAAAGTGATATTGCAGGTTGGGCTTCCCTTTCCATGCTCAATCACGTAAGCCAACCTAACCCACATCTTCTCTTTGAGTCATAATAGAATGTTGAATACACTTATCTATTAATTGATTTGGTATGACATGTCCAATGGCCACACGAGAATAAATAATGTTACAACTCTGAAGAATTTTTAGAGTCTAATTCAGTTCGGTTAATCATAGTTTAGTATTAAAATGGCATATGTTAGAAAGTTTGAGATTAGAATGGCCTAATAAAAAAATTGATGGTTGTACGGCTTAAATTTGTAAGTTCGGGTTTTTTCTGGCTTTTATCTTAACGTCGTTTAGGGTTAACGAGAAACTAACGGACGTCTGTTAACTGAGATAATGTCATCTCTAATTTGGCTTAGTCAACAAAATAATGATATTAATTTGGCTTAGTCAAACATAGTTGGGATTTAATTTGGCTTTCGTGATAGTTCAAGGTTATTTTGGCGTTTTCGGATAACTTAACAAATTAAATGGCAATTTTCCCTACAATAATATTATATATTACTTCCTCTGTTTTTTAAAGAAGGATGTTTTGGATTTCAAATATTTTTTAACGATAGATGCTGTCAAAATTATTATGTAATATTTATTGTGAAATTGTGGATTCCAATAAAAATTTATTCAATTGATTAGATTTGTTGGATTACTATTGGTTTAAAATTATCGAAAGTTGTCATATACAAAAATTAATGTATTTATAATTTACAATTAATATGTATTATTAATATGTGTGAAAAATCTAAAAAATATATTATTTAGAAACAGAATAAGTACATTTTATTAACGGTGTCGGGTGGAAATTGAATGATAGACCCTTTATTCTGAGGTAGGCACAACATCAGTAACTAAAGCTATTCCCAGAGGTAAAATTTGGAAATTTGTGATAGCTTTCGATGGGATAGAGGTTTGTGCTTTTGGCTTAGATGCAAAAGATCGAGTGGCGTCTTTACTCTTTTTTGTCGAGGAGCTTTTTTTAAATTTTAATATTCTATGATTTTTTCCACCTTTTAAACAAAAAGATAAAAAATCACAAACAAGATCTGAACACTCCTGAAAGACAAGACACGGAGAAAGAATGTGGAAATCACTCTGAAGAGACTGAAGTAAGAGAGATACTTGAGCCGTCAGTTCACAAGAATCATCACTTAGAGGATGTTATAGGAGAAGTGATGGGTGAAAGAAGAACACGAAAGAAAGTGATTGATTTCATAGAGATGGTAAAACTGGCATGTTTTATGTCTTTTACATAACCTAATTCTCTAAATGAAGAACTTGAAGATGAATTCTGGACAGCTGCTATGCATGAAGAACTTGAACAATTCACACGACTTGATGTATGGAATTTGGTTCCCAAACAAGATCATGTGAATATAGTTGGAACCAAGTGGATATAAAAGAATAAAATTGATGAAGATGGAAATGTCATCAAAAACAAAGCAAGGCTTGTAGAACAGGGATACTCACAAATCGATGGTGTTGACTTTGATGAAACCTTCTCACTTGTTTCACGGTTAGAATCTATAAGGTTGTTAATTAGATTAGCTTGCAAGATGCGAATAAAGCTCTACCAAATGGACGTGAAAATCGCCTTCTTAAATGATGTATTACATGAAGAAGTATATGTGCAATAGTCTAAAGGCTTTGAAGATCCACATGTTCACAATTATGTGTAAAAGCTCAATCGAGCTCTCTATGGGCTTAAACAAGCTCTGTGAGCATGGTATGAGAAATTGATTGTACATCTCATAAAATCAGGTTTCAAAAGAAGTGGCTTGGATAAAAAGTTATTCATTCTGCACAGAGATGAAGATATTCTAATTGCACAGATTTATGTCGATGATATAATCTTTGGATATAATCTTTGGAAACACAAATCAGAAGATGATTAATGATTTTTCCCGTACTATAACAACAAAATTCAGAACAAGGTTGGAGAACTCATTTACTTTCTTAGACTACAGATCAAACATTCAGAACAAGGAATTTTTGTTTCTCAAGCAAATTATGGAAGAAAACCTGGTGAAGATATTTGGATTTCAGACGAGTAAATTTGCAAAGACAGCAATGAGCACTACAAACAAGCTGTCTAAAGATGAATATGGAAAGAAAGTGGAAGGAACGATGTATAGACCAATGATTGGTAGTCTCATGTACTTAACTACAAGTCATCCTGACCTTTGTCTCATTGTTGAATTTATGCGTTTGTTACCAGGCTGCTCCTACAGAATCACACCTTGTTGCAGTCGAACGTATTATCAAATATGTTACAACAGACTATGGTCTGTATTACACACGAGAAACTAACGTTAATCTTGCAGGTTTTTGTGATGCTGACTGGGCATGTTGTTTAGATGATCGTAAAAGCACATCAGGAGGGTGTTTCTTTCTTGGAAATAACCTAGTTTCATGGCACAGTAAGAAGAAAAATTGTGAGTCTCCCTCTCCACGGCAGAAGTAGAGTATATTTCCTTAGGAAATTGTTGTATACAACTCTTGTGGATGAGACAAATGTTTATTGATTACAGTATGACTTATGAGCCTCTTTTATTTCATTGTGATAATCTAAGTGCAATAAATATTTCAAAGAACACGGTACAACACTCACGAACTAAGCATGTAGACATAAGGCATTAGTTTGTTAGAAAACTTGTAGAGGATAAACTTGTAGTGATTGAGCATGTTTCTTCTGAAAATTAGCTAGCCGATATTTTTACTAAACCGCATGATTTGAATACCTTCTTGGGGCTTCGAAAGGCTCTAGGTGTTTGTGAACTTTAAATTTGTCAATAAAATTGGTAAGCTAAAGTTAGAATAGATAAAACGTCTTTATAAAACCTCTTGCTACGTGATAGTAGGATTTTCAGTGAATTACTACTTCAATTCCTAATGCACTATCATCATCATTGCAGTACAATATGTATCAATCCAAATCAGAATGATTAACGCACTAAAACTTACAAGAATCTCATTTTTTCTAAGCCAAGTAAGATAATTGGTTTAATTCTAACATTCTAATCATGCATGAAACATTAGATAGAAAAAACTCAATTAAAAAAGTCAAATACAGCAAAAGTCAACAATAATTAAGAACGAAATTGGAAATATAAATCAAGAAGAAAGCCAAACCAAATGGGCAAAGGCAATCGACTTGGATGATCAAATGACATTCTATGATGCTAATACTCACATTCCAGTGTTAATCATTGGACTAGAATTCGCTTAACTAGACTAATCTACTCTCATGACACTAATTCTTTTCCTAATCATGCAACTAAAAACAATCTCTTGGATAATTGCATAATAAGAGGCAATAAGTTATAATTCATCATAAACCAATAAACTACCTAAGAACAATCTCTTGGATAGCATCATTTAACAAAAAGTTATTGGTTCAGACATTTCATCGAACACCTTTCGGGCACAATTCATCTAGAGTCTAAATTACCCAAATCTAGCATTAAGCACACTTACTGAATGAAGATATAATATAATCAATTCCTAAACATCATATTCAATCATTTAATCATCCTAATCTAGATATCTCATTTTCTTAGAAATAAACGACTCGCTAATCATAGATAATTCACAAGTTCTAATGATGAAAATATGTAGAATCGTGATTAGAATCATAATAAAAAAGAAGATTCACAATAAATAAATAAAATCCTACTTTAAATTAAGCAAAGATTACAATGATTACAAAGTGTTCTTAAGAGAAAAGAAGATAGAGCATAAAAGATAAAATCTAGAAAATTAGATTTTCAAGCTTAAATAATATTCATTATTGTCTCTTGGGTTAACCCAAAACAAGTGGGTTAACCCACAAATAGAAATGGGTTAAGGCTTGGTCAACTTCATTTCTTTTACTTTTTCAAATGAATACCAGCCAAAATGCCCGGTACAACTGCTCGATATCAATCCTTTGATGCGTGTATCAGAATATCGATCCTATTGTATCGGCTGGAGCTTCTCGGTACAGATTCTTCGTGCTTCGTATCAGCTGCTTCAAACCGATACACATTGGTCGATATAGTTGTATCGACCTCTGTGTACCTGTCATGCTTATCTGATGTGGTTTCTTCCCAAATTGTATCAGCTTGATCAAACCGATACAAGTTGGCCGTTACCCGGAATTTGGTCCAACTGTATCGGTTGTTCTTGGTCGATATTGGCTCTTCAGGAATTGTATCGGCCTCCAACCAGTACAGTTTGGCCGATACTTCCTCCTAATGCTCTTCTTTTTCCATTTTTGATCATTTTCTCACCGGTTTGATTCCAATTAAGCTTCACACACTTTAAACACCTGACATATGCAATAACATGCAAGATGCAACCTATGTAGTCCTAAATGAAAACTAAAAAACATAAAATGGATTCAAAATCAATGCCAAAAGGTATAAAAAGCCAATATATCAACTCCCCCAAACTTAGTCCTTGCTTCTCTCAAGCAAATAATTCATAAATTTGAAAAAGAGGTTTAAAAGTGGGAACTCATAATCAAAATATATTGATAAAGTAAGTGATGTCGATGTCCAAGTTACTAGTTCTAAAATGCAAAACAATCTCATTTTACTTTAAAATCTTTTCCATACTCAACAAAGCTCAATTGAGATCAATCCTAACTTTCATATGAACTCAAATCCATTCATCTCTTTAACATTCATTTAGTGGAAATTGTCTATCATGCTATCAAATTCAATGAACTAATTTTGCTAAGGACTGGTTAAGAGACAAAAAATGGTCCCTTTATCTTGAGGCTTTTCCATTCAAAACAAGGATCACTCAAAAGATAAATGCTAAAGGTGAAAACACTTAGATGCATACAAGAACATTATCTCATATACCCATACCCCGAAAGCTAAAAGCCTTCCTATGTCGAATAAAAAACGATCCTATCTATACCTTTGAAACTCCAAAGTAACTTCCTTCTGTTCTCAATCTTTTTCTTTATTCTTTCATTGCTACCTAACCTAGGAGAGAATTTACTTTTTACTCAATTCTAGCGGATTGAGATTCTTTTAACTTTAGAGAACTATGGCTTCCTTTCTTTTATTCACTCTTTACCATTTCTTGGGCTTTTGCCTCTTTGCATTATTCATTGCCAAACTCTTTTTACTTCCCCAAATACTTAACTAGATGATACCATTTTCTTTCTCTCTTATTGTTCCCCTCCTAAGCTATCTGATGCAGCATAGGAATCGCACATTGGTTTTGGTTTCACTTGGTTTTAGGTTTTTATTGGTTTTGGTTTTAACATATGATCACTCTGAATTTTCATGGTTTTTAGAAATCATTTAACATCAATTTTGACGTCTTTAGGTGTGCATACATCACATTTATAGTTGTTTTTAGTAAGTTTGTGATTTTTAGGACTTTTGCATTAGAATTCGCATATGCACACATTTTAGAGATTTTTCAGGACTTTCAGGAGTTTTCAGGAAGGTTTTGTGAGAATTCAGAAAAGGAGCAGAAAATGTGGAATGGACCAGCAAAAGACCTAGATCGATCTCAGGACTAAGACTAGATCGATCTCAAGCTAAAGACTGGATCGATCTCAGCACTTAACCTGGATCGATCCCGGGACTAATAATGGATTGATCTCAGGGCACAACTGGATTGATTCCAAGCCAAAGACTGGATCGATCCCAGATCGATCTCACTTTCAGCATGGATCGATCCCAGATCAATCCCACACTCACTTTCGGATCGATCTCAACCTCAACACTAGATCGATCCTGATATCAAGCCAGCTTCAACCTTGGATCGATCCCACTTTAACCTCTGGATCGATCACGCATTCTTCTCAGCTCGAGCCAAGCACACTCCGACCCGACCAACTCAAATCTGGAATGGACCTGACCCAAGATCGAAGCCAATGATTAGTTTTTGTCTTTAGTACGATTTAGGACTTTTCTCTGAACACTATAAAAGCCCTAAAGCGCCCCCTTTTTACCAAGTCTTGTTTTTGTTTCCTTTTTAGGTTTTTTTCTTAGGTTTTCATTTCCTTTGTTGTTCTTAGTGTTCTTAGTGTAAAAACACGGAATCTTTTAAGTTTATGTTAATCTACTGTTTTCTTTTACTTTCCTGATTAGTTTTAGGTTGTTGTTTATCTGGTGCATATTGATCTTCTGTTTTTGCTTTTAATCTTCTGTTCTAAGCTTTGATCATTTTCTGGGTTTGTTACTGTTCCATTGATGTTCTTGCTTTTCTGGGTTTAAGTTCTTAGTGTTCTTGCTGTTTAACCTTTGATCATCACCTAAGCTTTTTTGGATATACATCCCTTTTTTTCATTGTGCTTAATGATGGTTTCTTTCACGCCAATCGAAGACTGAACTTGGGCATTCCAGCACCTGAAAAGCGTTCAATGGAATGTCTGATCATGGTTATTTTAGAGATTATCTCATCCTCACGCAACGCCTTAGATGCTTTGGATATGCATCTCAGCTTAAGGGGTTGGATGTCTAGGGGGATTTTTGGCTTTGGTAGGGTGGTTCTTAATGCCTTCTAGGTAGTGTACCGTTAACTGGAGTTAGGTCTGGTGATTGCATAGGTTGATTCCATTTATCAAGGTATTGGACTTAGTTACTTATAAAAATATCGTCTAGGGATAGCTCATTGTTGTTTGAGGTATGTTAGGTGCTTAGGTAGATTGAGACGGATCTCTGGTTGATTACCCTTTGTCCCTCAGGAACTGCTTTACACTTGATTACATCTTCACCTTCTCTGCTCTTTCCTCTGTTTTTACCTTTTTGCATTTTTAGCTTCTTATGCTTTTTGTTTTGTTTATGCTTTTTAGTTCCAGCATGTTTCACTTCACTTAGGACATGTTAGTAAACCACCCAATTTTTCTATTTAGCTTAACTTAGAAGCATCCATTGCAATCTTGATTGCTAGTGCACACCCATTTGGATTGACACCTCACCTATACTACAATGATGGGGAATTGATCTTATCAAGATAGAAAAAACCTACTATCAATTTGGCGTCGTTGCCAATTGGGTGTTTAGTTACTACATTCTGTTTTTGTATCTTTTGAGATTAAGCTTCTTTTACTACTTTACTTACCTGTTTACCTTTGTTTGCTTTCTTTTCAGGTACCTTCTTAGCAATGTATGAACCTGAGAAGCAGAGGACCAACAGACTTGATTCCTCTCGTTGATGATATCAGAGCTCTTGAATGGGAATACTCTAAGGAAAGACGTGAACACGAACATGCGGAACACTTGAGACGGTTGGACTTACAAATTGCAGACAGCACTGAAAGAGCTAACCAGCACACTATAGGTGTTGGTGACAACCTCAACACTCACACCATTAGACATGGAATCAATCGACCTGCAGTTCAAAACAACAACTTCGAGATCAAACATAGTCTAATCGCAATGGTGCAGGGAAAAAAGTTCCACGGTCTACCTATGGAGGATCCACTCGATCATCTCGACAAGTTTGATTGCTTCTACAGCCTCACGAAGATAAATGGTGTGAGTGAGGATGCTTTCAAAAGACGCCTCTTCCCTTTCTTTTTGGGGGAGAAGGCACACCAATGGGAGAAGTCACTTCCCAGGAACTCCATCACAACCTGGGATGCTTTCAAGAAAGCATTCCTTGTAAAGTTCTTCTCCACTTCCAGAACAGCTAGACTGAGGAATGACATTTCGGGGTTTGTGCAAAAGAATGCTGAAACCTTCTCTGAAGCATGGGATCGCTTCAAGAACTACACAATGCAATGCCCCAATCACGGATTCAGCAAAGCGTCACTCCTAAGCACCCTCTATCGAGGTGCTTTGCCCAAGATTAGGATGTTGCTAGATACAGCAAGCAATGGGAACTTCCTCAACAAAAGTGTGGATGAAGGAAGGGAGTTAGTAGAAAACCTTGCCCAGACTGATGGGATTTACAGTGAGGACTATGACATAACACCTTGAGGTAATTCTACTTTGGATGATGGCACAAAGAAAGAGATCAAGGCCCTGAATGAGAAGTTAGACAGGTTACTCCTGGGTCAACAACATCACGTCCACTTCATCTTTGATGAAGAAAAAATTCAGATTCAAGCTGGGGAGGCTAACCAGCAAGAGGAAATGTGCTATGTGCAGAACCAAGGGGATTACAACAAAGGTTACTTCAACTACTCTAACAACCCTGGTCTTTCTTACAGAAGCAACAATGTTGCTAACCCACAAGACTAAGTGTACCCACCTCAACAACAACAGAACTCTCAACCTTTCAAAAACTACAACGGAACAGAGGTTACTTCCCAAAGCAGCAAGAACAAAATGGTTTTCAACAACCACAGCAACAACCTATTGGTGCACCTTGTGGTTTCTCATCGAACAAACCTCCAGCTCAACCTTTCAACATTGAAGCTATGTTACAGCAACTTCTTCAAGGTCAAGCCAATTATGCACTGGAGACATCGAAAAAATTTGGTGAAATCCAACACAAGATAGAAACTTCATTCGGTGAAATATACTCGACGCTTGACACTTTTAACTCTAGAGTCACTACTCTCGAAGGCAAGATCGCATCCACTTATGCTTCTACGAATGGTCAACTTCCAGAAATGTCTGTGCAGAACCCAAAGGAATATGCTAATATCAATGCCATCTATCTCCAGCAGGCCACTAATATTCCTACTCCAACTTACCCTCTTATTTGCATTGAGGATAGTGTGGTTCAAGTTGGGAGGGAATTGATTTCAAACGTAGATGCACCTTTGGAGTATGAAGAATATGTTCTTGTTAACAAGCCTGTTGATAAGTTACCTATTTCAAAGGAGACTGCAACACCTTATGATCCACCACCCTATGTCCCAAGACTGACATTTCCATCACGTTTCAAGAAAAAGATCATGATGAAATACCCAGATGTATTTGAGAAACCTATGAAGGAAGAGATAGCTCAGGAAGTGTTGGAACCATCTGACGAGTGCAATGCTTTGATAACGACAAAGCAAGAGGATCCTGGTTCATTCACCTTGCCTTGCTCACTAGGACCTCTAACCTTTGACGAATGCCTCTGTGATTTGGGAGCATCTATCAACTTAATGCCTCTGTCCACTGCCAAGAAGATGGGATTCGACAAGTTCAAATCTTCCAACATAACTTTGTTGATGGCAGACAGATCAATTAGGCATCATATTGGCATCTTGGAAAACTTACCTATCAAGATCACATATGCAATAATACTCATACACTTCATGGTATTGGAGATGGATGAAGAGCCTAAGGATCCATAAAGCTTTGGAAGACCATTCCTAGCAATGGTTGTTGTAATCAACGTCAAGAAAGGTCACATCAAGCTGAACGTAGGAAGAGGTCCAAAAATGTTTTTCAACATCAGGACCAAAACTAAGAAGCTCATTGTCCAAGGTCAGCTATTCTATGGGTACTCAAGCAGTGAAGCAGTTGAAGATGAATTGGGAAAAGAACCAACACAGTCTGGAATGCACCATGAAGTTTTCAAGCATATTAAGGAACCAGATAAAGGAGTTTCGATGGAGTTAAAAGAATCAGGACACTGGTAATGTCAAGAGCTAAAGACAATTTGAAGGACCCAGGAAAAGGAAGTCATGAGTTCACACCTCAACTTGAACGAGTACCACCTCATAAACCACCTTTGGACAGTCCAATTTCTGAAAAATATTTGGAACTTCATACCGGAACCTTGGAAATAAAGAATGGAGACCAAGTTTTTTACTTAACAAAGGTTTAAGTATTATCTGGGAAATGTGGATCCACTATGTTCCAAGAGCTTCATGATCAAGGAGATACTATCTGGTGAAGACATCATACTTGCTGTGGAAGTTGATGAAAATTCGAAGCTGCACTACAAGGTTGATCAGAACTGTGACAAAAGAGCTTTCTCAGAAAATACCTCGGTTCTCTTTGGAGAGCCGTCTCAGGGTCATTAATCCTAAAAACAGGAAGTCAAGCTCAGTGACTTAAAACAAGCTCACTTGGGAGAAAGTCTCATGTCTATCTCTGTATATATTTAAATTTCAATGCTTTTTAATTCCAGTACTTGGTTTAATGCAATTTAGTTTTCAATTGGTTTTGGTGTTTTAGGTACTTACGGGATAAGTTTCGGGAACCTTGCAAAGAGAAGAAAAATGGGATATAGACCAGCTGCAACAAACACAATTGTGCTCAAGCCATGCTACAAGTCATGAACGATCCACCTACGTTCGGTGATCGAACCATTGCTTTACCCAAGATCGAGCCATGCTCGACAAGCGATCGATCCACTTCATTTAGATCGATCCATTATCAACATCTGGATCGATGGAGACCTAACCGCAACAACATGGATCGATCCGGACCTTCAACATTGGATCGATCCACACCTACACGCAAAGATCAATACACATGCTCGTACCATAACCGAGCCGTTCTTTGAAGTTTGATCGAGCCAAGGAGTCCATTCGATCTATTGGGAGTATTTTTAACATCAAACCAAGCTTATCTTACTCATGGACAAAGGATCATCTCCACTTGCCCACTAACCTTCTTTACCCCATGGACAAAAGATCACCTCCACCCTATCACTTCTCTTACACACCCACGCCCCCATCACATCAATGTTTCCTCTTTAACCATCCTCCACAAACCTACACTTTAACGCTCTTCCACAACTACTACTTTACTCCTCAACCACAAACATCCACAACTCCTCTCAACCACAATAAGTCAAGTCATTCCCTCTATTTAAGGGAGTATCTCCATCTCTCTCTTTCATCATA
Source organism: Iberis pinnata (assembly GCA_900406425.1). NCBI lineage: Eukaryota > Viridiplantae > Streptophyta > Magnoliopsida > Brassicales > Brassicaceae > Iberis > Iberis pinnata. The sequence continues at coordinate 63,553 of OVBE01000042.1, read as the reverse complement.
ACTCTAATAACTTTCACTACCGAAATCCTTTGATTTAAATCGTTTCCTAAAGATTTGAGCTCAAAAACTCATCAACCCTTTAAGCATCTTCGTTCGGTTTCCGTTCTATCATTTCTGAAATTTTACAAAAATTTTGGTTTTTCATGAATCTCTGAAAAAAATTTAGAAACCTGTTGCAAGTTATTAATGAAGATAAGAATGTGATTTAAGAGTTATGCATGATGAGTGTGTGAAACTTGTATTTGTTAAGTGCTAGAACTGTCATCCGTTGAAAAGTTTCTAATTTCCCAAAATTGTTTATTGATCTTTCAGGTGCAACCATGTCAAACGTACCTTTAGACTTAGAGATTTACCAAGTCCTGATGCAGGCCGAGTTCACAGGATCAACATTCCCCAATGAAGAAATCTTGAGGAGTCTCGGGATCTTGGAGCAAGTAAAGAGCATTCTAAGGAACATGGGAATACCAAGCGTACTTAACATAGATTTTGAAGCTTATCAACAACCGACATGCATGTTCCTTGCCTCCCTAAAAGTGAGATATGTCAAGGAGAGCGGGTACGATAGAAGCAAGGGTGGCTTTATAACCTTCAAGGATGTCTACGGGAAAACTCACACAATCACATTCAGTGAGTTGGAATATATCTATGGTCTTCACGCTATGAAATCTCAACCAGCCACATTTGAAGACACTCTGAATGAGATTAGACTCATTTGGAGCACAATTGGATCCAAGGTTTTAAAAGATGGGAAGACCAACAGCGCCCTTATCCCCCACCCAGCAATCCGTTACGTGCACCAAATCCTCGTAAACTCTTTCTTTACTAGGTGAGATACAAGCTACAATTTGGGAGAAGAGATGAAGTTCTTGAGTTTAGGTATTGCCTCACACGTTAGCAGCGTCCTCCAAGATGAATCCTTGTTCACAGCCCACTATGAAAGGAGACCTTGTCCTCTTAAGCTATTTCTCAAACTGTCAAAATTTCAAGATTCCACTTGGATGTCACAAGAAAGAGGAGCACCTCAAATACGAGTAGGAGGCTGGATCACTCCTATCCTTCAGCATACCCAAGTCTCCCTCGAAAATATTAATCAGGCCTCGAGGTTATTGGACTACGATCATTTAAAGGGCATTCAGTTCGTAGCGGGGAGAATAGATGAACAGTATTGCTACCAATTCAATAGAACAAGCGACACCAAAGGGATCATCTTACTCCCGAATAGTAGAAGAACGTCTCTCCAGAGGAGCGAAAACATCATGTTCAACCACAACTACTATACCAATCAAGCCATCGTCAACCAAGTGCCATACCTGGAATCTTGCTCATACAACCTTTCAAACCTCTCCTTGGATGAGGATTCATCCAACTCCCAATTTGGGAGTAACTGAAGTCATCTCCAAACAACCATTGTATGATCCGCTGCACCTCCATCTGTTCCCGTTTTCCTTTTATGCATATTTTTACGTGTTTATGCTCTTTCACCATCTATCCTTCCTTGAGTCCAATCCAAATTTGGTTTACGCAGAGAGTGTGTAATTCAAGTTTGGGGGAGGATTCGGAGGACCTGCTATTGATGAAAATTTCCTTGTTTGCTCCTTTTTCTCCACTTTGCATAGCATTTACATAGCATATATTAGCATGAAAAAAGAAAACCACAAAAATTTGAAAATTTTTCGAAAATCATTCTTCAAAAACAAAGTGTCATTGTAGTTGCATTTCATATAGTTGCATGTAGGATTTTATATTTCATGTAGTTTCACGTGCATAGGGAACTAGGAAGATGATAACCTTGTAAGTATGTTCTTTTCTTATAAAATGTTAGTACCCCGGTTATTAGTTGTCTAATGCATCCTGAAATTGTTTGTAGTAAAACTGCACCTTGCTTGGAATGTGAACTTGCATGATCATTTGTCTCCTGAAGCATGTTGTGATTTGAAGTTTGTTCCTATATATTAGAACTCGAATTTGAATATTTAATTATCATGTATGTGTGTTGAGTATGAACTCATGGATAGTATATACATATTTGGGTTATCTTCTACCTTTTACCACTCTTGTTAACCTAAGTAGAATCCTCACCCTTGAACTTTGCCTTCTTTCAAACTCTGAATTTACTACTAAGTGGCAGAACTTTTATGGAATGAGCTTGGTAGAACGTGTTAGGTTCGAACTGACATGAATAGGGTCTCATGTAGTTCTAGTTCATGCTTTTTGGACTAGATAGGACTAGGTGGGATTCAATTTTGGATGTTGGTTTGGGTGGAAACGAATGAAGGGTACTGGTAGTTGGTATAAAGGAAATGTTAAGAAAAAACCTTAGGAGAGAAATGGAAAAAGAATTATAATATGCTAGTAGAAAGTTTGGGGGAACAATGGTATGCAAAAGAAGTATGGCTAGTGCAGGATAAGAGGAAGTATATGACAATGAATTCAAAAGGGTAAAACCCAAAGGATAGTATAAATGAAAATGTCTAAAGCCATAAGTGTTTAAGTAAAAAGTTCCTGAAACAGTTAGCAACTATTTAAGAAAGAAGTCTCTCCTAAGTGTAACAAGAAAAAGATGAAAAATGGGGAATGTGAATGGGTATGATCACTTTGAGTTTCAAAAGGATAGATTTAGGACTTCTTACTAGGTAGAATCAAGAAACATAGGTTTCATTAGCATTGGGTAGATGGGGTTCTCTTTCGGTATGCATTTAAGTGTTCCTACCTTTAGCCTTCTACTAAAGCTCATTCCCTTTTTGAGAGAACCCTTGTTCTGAATTATCAACCATTGCATGAAGGGGTAATCTTTACCCCTTAACCTGTCCTTGACCAAATGAGTTCACTAAAGTCACATGACTTGATCCATGGTTCCTTATTAATGAATGTTAAAGGAGCAAACGAATTTGAATGCATTGAGGAAGTTGGAATTGGTATATGATCAATTGTGATGAGTATGGCTAAATTTTTTAAGTACGATGAGCTTAGGACTGAATTCTAGAACTAGTAACCACGACATTAATATTACCTGTGTTAGCAGCATATTTTGGTTATGAGTTCCCACTTTCAAACCTCACTCCCAGACTTCTGAATTATTTGCTTGAGGGCAAGCAAAGATTTAGTTTGGGGGAGTTGATGACTCTGAATTTTCATGGTTTTTTGAAGTCATTTAACATCAATTTTGAGGTCTTTAGGCGTGCATACATCACATTTATAGTTGTTTTTAGTAAGTTTGTGATTTTTAGGACTTTTGCATTAAAATTCGCATATGCACGCATTTTGGAGTTTTTTGGACTTTCATGAGTTTTCAGGAAGGTTTTTTGAGAATTTAGAAAATGAGCAGAAAATATAAAATGGACCAGCACAAGACCTGGATCGATCCCAGGACTAAGACTGGATCGATCTCAAGCCGAAGACTAGATCGATCTCAGCACTCAACCTGGATCGATCCCAGGACTAAAACTAGATCGATCTCAGAGCACAACTGGATCGATCCCAAGCCAAAGACTGGATCGATCCCAAATCGATCCCACACTCACTTCCGGATCGATCTCAACCTCAACACTGGATCGATCCCGATCTCAAGCCATCTTCAACCTTGGATCGATCCCACTTTAACCTTTGGATCGATCACGCATTCTTCTCAGCTCGATCCAAGCACGCTCCGACCCGGCCAACTCAAATATGGAATGGACCTGACCCAACATCCAAGCCAATGATTAGTTTTTGTCTTTAGTGCGATTTAGGACTTTTCTCTGAACACTATGAAAGCCCTAAAGCGCCCCCTTTTTACCAAGTCTTGTTTTTGTTTCCTTTTTAGGTTTTTGTCTTAGGTTTTCATTTCCTTTGTTGTTCCACGTGTTCTTGGTGTAAAAACCCAGAATCTTTTAAGTTTATGCTAATCTACTGTTTTCTTTTACTTTCCTACTTAGTTTTAGGTTGTTGTTTATCTGGTGCATATTGATCTTCTGTTTTTGCCTTTAATATTTTGTTTTAAGCTTTGATCATTTTCTGGGATTGTTACTGTTCCATTGTTGTTCTTGATTTTCTGGGTTTGAGTTCTTAGTGTTGCTGTTGTTTAACCTTTGATCATCATGTTTAGCTTTGAAGTTGTCATTTCTGTTTTTCATGTTTTCATTTCCATGAGTAGTGAGTAGTTTCCTGAAGTTACTGAGGATGGGGTAGACTAGGGTTGATGTCCTAATCTCACCTTTACCACCTAACCTTGTTTGAATATACATCCCTTCTGTTTCATTGTGCTTAATGCTGGTTTCTTTCACGCTAATCGAAATCTGATCTTGGTCATTCCAGCACACGAAAAGTGTTCAATGGAATGTCTGATCATGGTGATTTCAGAGATTAGCTCATCCTTACACAACACCTTAGATTCTTAGGATATGCATCTCATCCTAAGGGGTTGGATGTCTAGGGGGATTTTTAGCTTTGGTAGGTGGGTTCTTAATGCCTTCTAGGTAGTGTACCGTTAACAGGAGTTAGGTATGGTGATTGCTTAGGTTGATTCTATTTATCAAGGTATTGGACTTGGTTATTTATGAACCTATCGTGTAGGGATAGCTCATTGTTGTTTGAGGTATGTTAGGTGCTTAGGTAGATTGGGACGGATCTCTGGTTGATTACCTTTTGCCCTCAGGAACTACTTTACACTTGATTACATCTTCACCTTCTCTGCTCTTTCCTCTATTTTTACCTTTTAGTATTTTTAGCTTCTTATGCTTTTTGTTTTGTTTATGCTTTTTAGTTCCAGCATGTTTCACTTCACTTAGGACCTGTTAGTAAACCACCCCTTTTTACTGTTTAGCTGGACTTAAAAGCATCCATTGCAATCTTGATTACTAGTGCACACCCATTTGGATTGACACCTCATCTATACTACAATGATGGGGAATTGATCTTCTCATGATAGAAAAAATCCTACTATCAATGTAACTTGTGTTGAAAGTCTCGTGTTGTTTCTTTTCTTTTGCATGCACCTTGCATGCGTTCGTCTATTAAGTTGAAGTTTTAAATCCTAATGCAATTAGGATTAGGTTTTCTAGGGAGTTTACGAGACTTTAAAAGGTCATTAGTTTGTTTAGGATTATTATTGATTTTTAAATAAAGGTTTTGGATTTTTGAACAATCTTCTTACGAAGAACGATGAAGAATATTCACAAGCGAGTTTCTAACGAAACACGGTGTAGAGTATACACAAATATATCCCCTCTAATCGATTCATAGCTTCTGGTTCTCCATCAGTTAGTATCACACACAAACGTTCGGGGAATTATCTTCTTCAATTTGCATCATGCCTCTGAAGAAAAACCCTGATCATCCCAAAGATGATACACACGTCGAACCTCGTGTCCTAGATTTGACTGAGCTATGGAGTACTCTTCTTGCTATGCAAGAAAGTTTACAAGATACAATCACAGCTTCGTTAAAAGAAAACATAACTACGCTCACAGATTCGATTCAAGGTAACATCCAAACCCCGGGTGAAACGATAGTTGCCGCTCTACAACAGCGAAATCCTAACCTTAACAACAACGAGCCATATCCTGATGATAACGATCATATCGATCATCACCATGTGCATGACAATCCCATACATGAACAGCATCAGAATCACAATCAGCGTGATAATCAACAAGATTGTTGGGAATATAGCTTTAAAGTTGATATACATGAATTCCATGGAGGAGTTCGTGGTGAAGCTTTGTTAGATTGGCTACTCACAGTCGACGAGATCTTCGACTTCAAGAAAGTCCCACCTAACCGACGTGTTTCCCTAGTCGCAATGAAGTTTCAAGGTCATGTTGCGGCATGGTGGAGTTAAATCAAGATCACACGTGTCCGTAATAACAAATTACCAATACAGTCATGGGACAAACTCAAGAAGCATTTCTGACGTACCTTTCTACTGCATAAATATGAACGTACATTGTATGTGAAGCTACAAAATTTATGGCAAGGTCAATGAACAGTTGAGGAGTATGCCGAAGAATTTTCACTACTCATTGCCCGAACTGATGTCAATGATAATGAGATCCAACTTGTTTCTTGTTTCTTGTTTCATTGAAGGTCTTCGACCAGTGCTTCAAGCTTCGTTGATTTACTTTGATCCTTTGACTGTTGCAGAAGCAATTAGACGTGCGTCCACCTTTGAACAACAACAAAAATCAACTAATTGGGGATCTTCACGTTTTCTCCATTCGGATCTACCATCAAATGCAACTTCTGGCCCGTCAAAGGACACAGATACGCCTTCTTCTTCGACTCGCCCAGCTCAAACTACGGATGACCAAGCTTTGTGTTGTTCTTCTCGTCCTAATGCAGTTTTTTGATATGCATGTGGTGAACCAGGTCATCGCCAAGCTCCTTTTCCAAACAAACCTCACCGAGGTTTACTTTTTGATGAGACCAAAGATGACCCCATTGATGTCAATGATTCCGCGGATGAGCTTACAGACAACTCTGATATATTTGATCAGTTCACTACTAGTGATAAAGGACCTCTACTTATGTTATATCGTACGTGTATCACACCATCACGTGTTGATGATAAATGGTTATGGACTAATATCTTTCGGTCCTCTTGTACTATTCGAGGTCATGTGTGTAGTTTTGTAATTGACTCTGGCAGCTACTGTAATGTCATCTCTTAAGACGCGGTTGACCGTTTACAGTTGCCATGAGAAACACACCCATCTCCATAGACGTTGGGTTGGCTCAAAGAAGGCGTCAACATCTCAATAACTTAATGTGATTTGGTATCTTTCTCCATTGGTCCATTTTATCGTGATCTTACTTACTACAAAATAGCTCCTATGGACGTTAGCTATATTTTGTTGGGAAGACCTTGGGAATATGATCTAAGAATCACTCACGATGGACGCAACAATACTTATAGTTTCATTTGGGAAACTCATAATATTATTTTGATACCTTCAGTGAGTCACATACCACTACAGATACCGTGCAAGCTCCACTTCCACCTCATACGACATCACCTTCGAAGCTTCATTCATCAACATTATTGTGCTCCTTTGCCGCGATTGAATCAGAACTTCTTGCTGAAGTCTTGCCGTTTTGGTCCTGCCCTCATCGCTAAATACTATGGCTACACTAACTCACACCGTCAGCTCGTCTCCTGACATCACCGAGCTCTTGTCGCAATTTAGCGACGTCTTCCCTGCAGAGCTTCCATCGGATCTTCATCATGTTCGTGACATTCAAAATCACATAGATTTGGTGCTGGGCTCTTCTCTACCAAATCGTCCCCACTATCGCATGAGTCCGGTAGAACACAAAGAGTTACGCTGACAAGTCAAAGATCTTTTGCTAAAAGGCTATATCTACGAAAGCTTGAGCCGTTGTGCCTTTCCAGCACTCTTAATTCCAAAAAAAGGACGATTCTTGGCGCATCTGTGTCGATAGCAGAGCAATAAAAAAAATTAAAATTTATTATCGTTTCTTGATTCCCCGCTTAGACGATTTACTTGATCAAATCGGAAAAGCTATCATCTTCTCCAAGATCAATTAGAAGAGTGGCTACCATCAAATCCGGATTCGAGCTAGCGATGAATGAAAATTAGCTTTTAAGACTCGAGAAGGTCTTTTCGAATGGCTAGTTATGCCTTTTGGCTTGTCAAACGCCCCTAGTACTTTCATGTGCGTCATGAACCAAGCCTTGTGACCTTTTATCGGGAAATTTGTAGTCGTTTATGTTGACGATATTCTTATCTTTAACTCCTCGCGTGATACTAACCTACAAAACTTACGTGATGTCCTCACCATTCTATGCCAAGAGAAGTTCTACAATGGTCTCCAAAAATGCGAATTTGGAGTGTCTTCGGTCCCTTTCCTTGGCTACATAGTTTCGGCTGATGGACTCCAGGTTGATCCTTCGAAGATTGACGCCATAACATCTTGGCCATTACCTTGCACGATTACGGAGGTGCATAGTTTCCATGGTTTAGCGTCATTTTATCACAGGTTCATTAAAAACATTAGCTCGATAATGGCTCCAAACACAAGCTACATGAAGATAAGCAAGTTTGCTTGGTTCCAAGGAGCCAAAGATGCGTTCGATCTCACTAAAAAAAAACTTACAACGGCTCATATTCTTTGTATACCAAACTTCAATGTAATGTTCGAAGTCCATAGTGATGCCTCAAAACTTGGTATAGGCGCGGTTTTAAGCCAACATAGCAAGCCAATTGCATATTTCAACGAAAAGTTGTCTGGTGCACATCTTCGTTATAGTACATATGACATAGAATTCTATGCAATTGTGCAATCTATCAAATACTAGCGACACGACCTCGTCTATAAGGAATTTGTATTATTCATCGACCATGATGCATTACGTCACTTAGACAATCAGTCTAAGGTAGATCTCTTATCTCCAACATTTCACGTTTTCGATCTGCCATCAAGCTGGAACAATGAATCGTGTCACTGATGCATTGAGCCGTCGCCATGAAGTCCTAACCGTAATGCATACTTTGATCACTGGCTTTGATTCTTTACATGAATTATATGCATCAGATCCTTTCTTTGCCAAATTATCTGCTATATTAGCGATGGTTTATCGGACGACTACTCTTTTCACGATGGATTTCTTTTCAAAATTCTTCGTCTTCGCAATCTTGAGTCGAGTCTCCGCCTACAACTTATCATGGAACTACAAAATGAAGGCCATGTAGGGCGAGATCAATCTTTGCATCTAGTGGCTCGCTCATATTTTTGGCCTATTCTTAGACGCGACCTTAAGCGTTTTGTGTCAAGGTGTCGAATTTGTCAACAAGCAAAAGGCAAGTCCACAAACGCAGGTTTGTATTTGCCTTTACCTGTGCCAACGCAACCTTGGACGCATGTCAGTATGGATTTTGTCTTGGGTCTTCCGCGTACACAACGTGGGAATGATTCTATATTTGTGATGGTTGATCGTTTTTCAAAGATGTCACAGTTTATCGCATGTAAGAAAACAATGGATGCTACTAATGTTGCGGGATTTTTTTTTTAGGGAGATTTATCGTCTGCATGGTCTTCCTACTTCGATTGTCTCAGACCGCGAGACCCACTTTCTCAGTCACTTTTGGCTATTTCTATGGCGTTTGTTGGGTACTAGTCTTTATATGAGCACAACCTATCATCCTCAAACGGATGGTCAAACTCAGGTAACTAACAGATATTTTGGGGAACCTTTTGCGTTGTTTGGTTGGTGATACTATAAAATCGTAGGATACAAAGCTTGGTCAAGCTGAATTCTCACATAACCATGCCCTAAACCGCACACTTGGTTTTTCTCCTTTTCACGTTGTGTATGGGCTCGTTCCTCACGCGCCCTTGGATTTGGTTGTTTTTCTGGATTAAAATAAGCATCATGGAGGTGCCGTAGATTTTATTAATGACCTTTAGAAGATACATTCTACGGCTTACGATAATCTTGAGTTGCATACGTCAAAGTATAAGGCAGACGCATATCAAAAACGTCGCTCCGTTTTGTTTGTTCTGGGTGATATGGTTTAGGTTGTTCTCACTAAAGATCGTTTTGCACCAGGAGATTATAACAAGTTGAAACAGCGTACTATTGGTCCGATTGATATCTTGCAATGTAAATCAGAATTCATATCCGGTGAAGCTTCCAGCCCGTATTCGAACGTCTGATGTCTTTAATGTCAAGCATTTACTTCCGTTTCAAGGCGACAATGACTTGCCAGATTCGTGGACGAATCCTTTCCCGCCTGGAGGGACTGATGCACCACAGGAATCGCATAATTGTTTTGGTTTTACTTGGTTTTAGGTTTTATTGTTTTGGTTTTGTTGAAAGTCACGTGTTGTTTCTTTTCTTTTGCATGCACCTTGCATGTGTTCGTTTATTAAGTCGGTGTTATAAATCTTAATGCAATTAGGATTAGGTTTTCTAGGGAGTGTACGAGACTATAAAATTTCGTTAGTTTGCTTAGGATTATTACTGATTATTTTAATAAAGGTATTGAATTTTTGAACGATCTTCTTACGAACAAAAATAAAGAGTATTCAGAAACGAGTTTCTAACGAAACACGATGTTGAGTATACACAAATCTATCCCCTCTAATCGATTCATATCTTCCGCCTCTCCATCACTATCCTTAAACATTCTTTATTCGTTTCTACTTTTGTCCAAACAGTTCTTTCCTTTTCCTAATTCTCACAATCATCCCGAGTCGAGTCCCATCATAATCCTATCTAGTTCAACAATCGTGAACTAGAACTACATGAGATTCATTTCCTGTCAGTTCAAACCTAAAACTTTCTATGAAGCTCATTTCGGAAAAGGCCTAACACTCAGTAATAAACACGTGGCTTGAAAGAAAGCTGGTTTAGGGTGGGAAATCTACTTGGATTAATAAGAGTGGCAAAACGGTGAAAGATAATCCAAGCATGTATATCCTATCCATGAGTTCAAATCCAGTGAATAGTCATGATAATTGAAAATCAAATTCAGGTTCTAATATATACAGACGAACTTCAGATCACAACATGCTTCAGAAAAGTAGAGATCATGAAATTTCACATTCCAAGCATGGTTCAGTTTGAGTTCAGATTCGATCTAGATGCATTGGACAACTAATAACTAGGACAACGACATCAATTAGTAAAGCAGCATATTTACAAGGCAAAGATCATCCTAGTTCCCATGAAAATGAAAAAAACTAGATGCAATCCTAATATGACTAATGCAACTAAATGAACACTCCTTTTTTTAGAAAACGGTTTTCGAAAAAATTTCAAACTTAAATGATTTTTCTATGCCTTAGATGTGAAATTTGAAACAAGCGAACAAATCAACATGATTAGATACTTCTCCCCCAAACTTAAATTACACAGTCCCCTGTGTAACAAAAATTCAGAGGAAAGTTTAGGAATCCAAAATCCCTGGAAACGGCGCCAAATTGATAGTAGAATTTTTTAGTGAATTACTACTTCAATTCCTAATGCACTATCATCATCGTTGCAGTATAATAGGTATCAATCCAAATTATAACGATTAACGCAATAGAACTTACAAAAATCTCATTTGGTCTAAGCCAAGTAAGATAATTGGTTTAATTCTATCATCCTAATCATGCACTAAACATTAGATAGACAAAAGTCAACCAAAAAAAGTCGAATACTGGAAAATTCAGTAGAATTAAAAAAAACTCAACCAAAATTGGAAATATAAATCAAGAAGAAAGACTAAACAAATGGGCAAAGTAAATTGACTCGGGTGATCAAATGACATTCTATGATGCTAATACTCACATTCCAGTGTTAATCATTGGTCTAGAATTCCATTAACTAGACTAATCCACTCTCATGGCACTAATCCTTCTCCCAATCATGCAACTAAAAACAATCTCTTGGATAATTTTATAATAAGAGGCAATAAGTTCTAATTCATCATAAACTACTAAAATAGCTATGAAAATCTCTTGGATAGCATCATTTAGAAAACATTAATTGGTTCAGGCATTTCATTGAACACCTCTCGTGCAGGCATTTCATTGAACACCTTTCAGGCACAAGTCACCTAGAGTCTAAAATTGATTGATCAAGCCAAGTCTAGCATTAAGCACACTTACTGAATGAAGATCTAATCTAATCAACTCCTAAACATCATATTCAATCATCTAATCACCCTAATCTACCTAGCCGATTTGCTTAGAAATAAAATACTCACTAATCACTAATAATACACAAGTTCTAATGATGAAATGTGTAGAATCATGATTAGAATCAGAATAAAGAAGAAGATTCACAATCATAATATCTGTCCAACTGTATCGGTTGGTCTTCGTCGATATTGGCTCTTCAGGAATCGTATCGGTCGATCCAACCAGTAAAAGTTGGCTGATACTTCCTCTTAATGCTCTTCATTGTTCCTTTTTGATCTTTTTCTCATCAGTTTGATTCCAATTAAGCTTTGCACACTTTAAACACCTGAAATATGCAATAACGTGCAAAATGCAACCTATCTAGTCCTAAATGAAAACTAAACAACCTACAATGGATTCAAAATAAATGCCCAAAGGTATCAAAAGCCAATATATCACTAAGAAATTCATACACAGGAAAGAGCTGCTCTTCATGCATACCAAAGACAATATACTAAAAGAGTACCGATAAAGAAAAACACTCTTCCTTGATGAAGATGATACCACAATTTCATTTAGGCTAGATCGTTGTTTGGATAGGTAATGAGGCACATTGATAGTAGCGTAAGACAATAAGCATTCAAGTCTAAAAATCTGAGCAATACTCATGTGAGTAATCTGTTCCAAAAAAAGAAATGAAAAAATTGTAAGACAGCTACTCGGCTTAGAAAAAGCTAAACAAAAGAAAAAAAAATGCAAGTCCACTGCAATTCATGTGTCTCTTCAACAAGCTTAATGTCTATTTGTCTTTGTACATGGTGATGCGTTGACTAACTATATATAATCAACAAGTGTGAAAGCTCCTTGAATAATAAAAAAAAATAGATGCCTTGTTGAGTTGGTGAGTTGATTCATTTCTTTACCTCATATCTTTTTAATCTCATTTGGATAAAGTTTCTTCATTGCTTGGCTCTGAATGTGAATTGACATGCATCGCATTTTATGTTCAATAATTTTCTAGTTGACTGTATGAGTCTCAGGTTTCAATTACTACATGGTACCTCACTCGTGCCTCAAACTTAGTCTCTAAGTCCTAAAGTATTATGTTAAAATTTATAATCTCTAATTGGGTTTTATGTTTATATTTGAGTCATGGCCCCTTTGCATTAATCTCTTGCTTGAAGTGTCTTGTTTAGTACTTAGCTTTCTGCATTTTGTCAACTCGCATTGCTCTCCATCCTCCCGAATTCTTGGTTCCCTTTGTCACTCATGCATTTCACAAGAACTCAAACCGGAAAACAATCATGTCTGATGTTATTCGTTCATCTCTGCATCTCTGTTCTGTTGTTGTTGAGCATCAAACGCCTCATACAAGGTAAGTTCTCTTTGCATCTTTTGGTTTTTATCTAAATGTGTACTCAAGCAGGGGAGAATATGGAGTACATGTGCTGAAAGTGCTGAAGGTAAGTTATAAGTGATACATATTAGATTTGATGAGTGTGTTATGAGTGTGATCCACAATTCACCTTTCTCTTACATTTGATGTTGACTTTTTAAAGTTCTGTTTCACTAATCACATGATTTTGAATCTATTTTGGATTATATATATATATATATATATATATATGTGTGTGTGTGTGTGTGTGTGTGTGTGTGCTATAATCAACTAATACTACAGTGGTTGTGAAATGCCATGTCCTTCTTGTGCTTGTTGTGTTTGTGATTGCAGATGTTTGATCTACAGATGCTTGAGTTCAAACATTCAGATAAAAAAGGGCGAGATTGTTAAGTCAGAGACTTTGAGGGACCAAATTGCAATTATTTAAGAGTGGATTTGGCGCCAAAGAAGATATTAGAAGAAAATATCCTAACAAGAAGATTTATGGAAATCAAGATTAAGGGAAGATTCTAAATTTAAGACTCGAAAATCAATCAAGTATAAAAGTAGAGGTTATGTTAACCTAGTTGTTGGCTTTTTGAGAGAAAAAGAAGCAAGATCGTGAGAAATCAAAAGAGATTTTTTGGGTTTTGATGAGTGAAAAAAAATGAGTGTGTTAACACATGTTGGTGTGTGTGAGTTGAGTAGATTAGGAACTAGTCAGTGTCAAATCAAGAGTTCTTGTCATCGAGTAAATCCAATAAGAACCACTTAAACAATCTTATAAGAACCAATAACACAAGATTTCAAACTCAAATCTTATAAGAATCTATCAAATTTGAATAACACCAAATTTTAATTCCTCAATTCAAATCATCGAGTGAATAGTATTTAGATTATAAAATATATTACTGGAGAGATTTCAAATCTAAGAATCAATAACACAAGATTTCAAACTCATGAATATATTTTAAATGCAAGAACAAATAACACTATATTTTTAAATTGAAAATACAATACACTAATGATTAACATCGAATAATAAATCAAATGGAATTGATTTTAAAGTATGCATTAAAAAACATTCCCTAAAAAAATAAATAAAAGGCTAATTTTCATGGAGGTGGACTTTGAGCGAAAGTTATATCACTTTGGTGTATTTTTTGAAGTAATTACATTCTAGTGCACTTTGGTGAGGAAAAGAAAAGTTTTGTCTCCATTATACCCCTATTTTTCTATATAATTACACTATATCATTTTCTCTCTCTCCTAACATGTGTCAGATGTTGACATTTGCTTTTTTTACCTCCAATCTTTAAAAACCAATTACTTGATAATATATATGTTCAAAAAAACTAAAAATCATACCAAAATTCGTAACTTTTTATACTCTATAAATAGACACTTGTTTTGTTTAATTTGGACATAGGAAAAAAAACAAGTTTCATGACGTATGTGTACACGACACTCTGTATACAATAGCTAGTTATTCGATGTACAAAATGATTATTCAGTCTGTGTACAATGTTGTGTATCATCATGCATGTGTATAACGTCATGTACAACATGTTTGTGTGTACAATATCGCGTATCATGCAGCATGTGTACAGCGTTACGTACACAATATTTTGTACACAATGCTTGTGTACATCGTGCTAATTATTAAATGTGTACATCTAATCATTAGCATGATATACACAAGCATCGTGTACATGATGCTATATACATGTTGCATGATACACGACATTATACATAGACTGCATCATCATTGTGTACATCTAATAATTATACGTCCATTGTATACAACATTGTACATGGACTGTTGTATCATTGTGTACGACTGCATCATCATTTGTACGAGTGCATTATCATTGTGTACATCTAATCATTAGCATGATGTACACAAGCATCATGTACACATTATTGTGTACGCGATGCTATATACAAGTGGCATGATAGAAGACGTTGTACATAGACTTCATCATCATTGTGTACAACTGTACATCTAATAATTATACATCATTGTACACGACAATATACATAGTCTGCATTATCATTTTGTACATCTAATAATTATCAAGATGAACACAAACATCGTGTACACATCATTTTGTACATGACGCTACGCACATGTTACATGATACACGATGTTGTACATAGACTGCATCATCCTTGTGTACTCTGAATAATTAGCGTCACGTACACAAAGCATCGTGTACACAGAGCGCCGTGTACACAAAACATAGTGTACACAGACGTCATGAAACTTGAATTTTGTTTTGTGTCCAAATAAAAAAACAAATGTCTGTTTATAGAGTACAAAAAATATAATTTTTGGTATAATTTTTATTTTTAAAAAATATATATTATCAACCAATTAACTTTAAAGATTGAAGATAGAAAATAAAAACATCACATCACATCAAATACCACTCATTTTTTCTCTCTCTTCCTTTTAAGGACTAAATGGTAATTGATGCAATTGAAAGTCCACCAAAAACAAAAGAACCACTTTTGTGTAAATAGTTTAACATTAGGTGCATCATAGTGTAATTGTTTCTAAATAAAACTTGTCTTAGAACCTAAACTCTTGATTCAACTTTATCTAAAGGGAGTGTTATTCAATCATTGATTTTAAATCAACTCATTTGATTTAAATCATTAAAATTTAAATGTCTACAAGATTCATTTGCAAATATTTCTAAAATGTCTATAGGATTCATTTGGAAAGATTTTATAAATCTCTGCAATTTACCTTAGATTTTAAATCTATATGTTTGTTAATAGAACTCCAATGCAAGTAATTTCAAATCCATTAAAATAAAAAATATTTTAAAAATTCATTATGTTTTGAATAACACTGGATTTTAAAATCTAATATAGAATCCTTCATCGAATAACATTATATTTCAAATTCTATTAACGAATGAATTTCAAATACTAGAACCATAACACTATATTTTAAAATAGAATTTAATCAACTACTGAATAACACTAAATTATAAATCAAATCCATTTGATTTAAAATCCATGAATAACACCCCCTAAGTCTTCTCATTCATTGAGAATTTGACCATGTTTCACATCAGTTACAAAAACTCCTGCAACATGGGCGTAGAGATCAGTAGTCAAGGGTTAAATACTTAGAAAATTCATCCACGAGAAAGCCCGCTACACCCCACATGAATGGGCTTATATTTCTATAAAATTAGCATATATTTGAATTCATACTCGAATTCGCATAAATTTGCATGACATGAACCATGTAAAATACTAGAAAAATTAGGTCATTTATAGTTTAGATGGTTCAATTGCACACACATTTAAGAACGTAGTGTTAAATCAAAGTTTTTGTTGGACTAAACTAAAATTATTAAACATTGGAATTTGGCGGTTTGGCACCAAAAAGGAAATCATGATAGAAGATCCTACCAAAAAGATATATAGACATTGAGATTAAAGGAAGATTTTAAAGTGAAGATTTGGAAATCAAGCAAGTATAAACGAAGAGATAATATTAACCTAAAAGATTACGCTTTCTGAGAAAAATAATGGAGCTAGGTCGTGAGAACAAAACATAGTGTTTTGGGTTTTTGGTGAGTGAAAAACGAGTGTTGCATACCTGTTGGTGTGTGTGGGAGAGCTAGATAGATTAGAAACTGGTCAATGTCAAGTCAAGAGTTCTTGTCGTCAATTAAATCTAATTAAACATATATGTAAGATCGTTTTAAAATTTCTTAATAAAGTGTGTTTTTGGTTTAACAAATTAGTGTCTTTGTGGTGTTAGAACTTTTAACTGGAATCATATCAGGTCACCTCGCTTATTTTCACAAATGAAATCACACACATGTTGATATCCTAGGAACAATAAAGGAATTGATTGATATTCAGAAACCCATAATGCTTGATGAAGGGGATTTTGGATACT
Organism: Iberis pinnata; assembly: GCA_900406425.1. Classification (NCBI taxonomy): domain Eukaryota; kingdom Viridiplantae; phylum Streptophyta; class Magnoliopsida; order Brassicales; family Brassicaceae; genus Iberis; species Iberis pinnata. The sequence continues at coordinate 46,640 of OVBE01000042.1, read as the reverse complement.
GAAAAGCTCGTATGAGACATGTGATTAGAAGCATGGATGAAGATGCATGGACAACTGTTGTCCATGGTTGAAAAGAACCTATGAAAATCGATGAAAATTAAAAAGTGATACCTAAATCGATAGAGCAATGGACTTAAGCAGAAAGTTCAACCTCAAATTATAACTCCAATGCTATTTCTGCCATATTCATTATTGTGGATCATGATCAATTTCAAATTATTCATGGATGTGAAGCTGCAAAAGACGCTTGGAACACATTGGTTACACACTTTGAAGGAGATAGTAGTGTTCGCAGAACAAGAATTGATCATTTAGCATCATGTTTTGAGAATCTAAAGATGGAAAGTGATGAGTGAATCACTAGTTTTCATCAAAATTGAGTGTTATAACAAATGAAGCTTTTGTCTTAGGATAGAAATATACGGAGAAAAATTGGTTAAGAAATTGCTCAGGTGTTTACCACCAAAATTCATTGCTCATAAAGCAGTTTTAAAAATGGATATGAACACAAATGATATGAACCCAATATCTCGAAGCATGGGTTCCAAAAGATATTTTCTATGCCAAAAGACGAAGAAATCACATGCGTGATGGAAGTCATGATTCAATTAATATGTAGTATTTCCTTGCTGCATCACTTGTGTGTCACACAACAACCACATACTCTGTTTCTGCAAGAGATATCACATTTACAACTCCCAAAATCATGGATCTTGGTACTTCAATAACAGTTGTTTGAGACATATGATTGGATGCTCATATGCATTAGACTCCTTCACTAAAGTGAAAAGTGGAAAAGTGAATTTTTGGAGATGGAATTCAACGTAAATCCATGGTGTTCGGAACATTCATAATTTGGATCATGCCCAATTCATCAACGTGTACTACGTCGAGGGAGTAAAAGCTAATCTCATCAATATTAGTCAATCATGTGACGAAGGATTAACATTTGTTTTTACTAAAGTTGATTGCAAGGCTATAAACAAAAAAAAATGAAGTGTTTCTATTAAGAATACGATCTGGCAATAATTGTTATATGTGGAAACCGCATATTCAATGTTTTACAGCAGTTGAATCACAATGTCATTTGTGGCACATGAACATTCACGGTCTTGAACGATTAGTTCAAGCTAAAGTGATTCGTTGAATATCATCTCTAGAATCAGCTACAGAAAAAGTACATGATGTTTGTACTAAAGGGAAAAGTTTTGAGTTCAACATAAGTAAGTAACTCAGATTCAAACTACGCAGATTCTCGATCTAGTGCATATGGATCGGGTCCAATAAAAATAGAGAGTATTGCAGGAAAGAAGTATATATTTGCTCTGGTTGATGATTTCTCTCATTATACTTGGGTGAGATTCTTAAGAGAAAAATCTAAAACAGTAGATAACTTCAAGATATTATATTTCTGCAACTAAAATATGACAAAAGAGGAATTGCACAGATAAGGAGTGGTCATGATGGAGAATTCCAAAATGAAACATTTGAAAATTATGACAATAGTAAGGGATACATCTTCAGTTCTCGCACTAGAACTCTCCAGCAAAATAGAAATTATCGAAAGGAAGAATCGAACTTTGCAAAGTATGGCAAGAACTATGTTCCATGGGAATAGTGTTTCACACATATTCTAGGTTGAGGCCGTCAATACAGAATGCTATATAATCAATAGAATATATGTGAAACCAGGAATAAAGAATAAGTCCTATGAAATATGGAAAGAAAAGATGCATAATGTAAGCTACTTCTATGTGTTTGTGCTATAAAATTATTTATTTATTTATCATATTATATCATAATGATTATTTTACAAATAGTTTATTTATTTATCAGTTAGAATAGTTATTAGATATTTTAAAATATATAATTGGTTCCTTATTTCAAAAGTACTTATTTCTTAAATAAATAAAAAATCATAGGAATTTTGGAAAATATTCGTTATATATGTGTACACTTATCACAAACAGAACTACATAAGGAGAAATGGGGTCACTTGACCCCACTAACTCTTATAACTTTACCTGTAACTAATAATTTATGGATGAATTATTATGAAATTTATATGATTCATCCTATTAATGATGGCTTAAATGACAACGACCTAAAAATTTATCTCTCTAACTTTCTTTTTCCTCGGTGTTTTCTCTGAATCTTTTCAAAAATCTTCTCCGACGAGAAGAGAGACGCAGAGCTTTCGTGTCTTCTTCTTATGACCTCTTCACGTGCATTGCGAAGCTTCCGGCGAATCTCGCCTATTTCTCCTTCTCTAGGGCTCTTCTTCTGCTGAGCAGTGGTGGAGAGAAACCTTGTCGCGGAAGCGCCTTCAGATCTACCGATGACGACTGGATTCTCAAGGTGGCTTTCTTTTCTCCTCTCGCATGGTGATTGGTGAGCCTTCCCGATAGCAGCTTGGCTGTCACTTCTCGTTTGTGAGTTATGGAGCTCCATTCCTCAGGTTTCGGTGGCTTTTTCCTTTCTTCCTTGTCGCGTCTTCTTCTCTCTGCCTGTGGTGGATGAATCCTAACCATCTTTTGCGGTCTTTTTGGCGCTCCTCTAAGCGGTGGCTCTTGGCAGTTCTCATCGATCTTTGTCCCTTGTGGTAGCTCTTGTCCCGATTTTTGGTGGTCGTTCTTGTAGGCGTTAGGCGCAAGTCGAGGCTCGCATGGCATGGTGAACAAAAGACAAGTAATTTCGGAGGGCAGACTTCGAGGCTTCCTCCAGGCGGAGGCGATTCCCCTTATTGAAGTATTAAGCTCAACAACCCATGCCAGGTTAGGGAGTTGGCCATTTCGAGGTGGTTGCGAGTGGTCAATTTCGTCAAAACGGGTTTTGTTGGATTTGACTTTTTGGGTTTAGGCTCACAATTTGAGTTTTGGCCCAAAAAATTTTTTCTTTTTAAAAAATAAGGTTTCTAAGAGTTATTAATTTTTGTTTTGACTCTTAGATATTGTGCATTAACTTTTAATTAAACTAATGTAATTTTTGTTTTCAATAAAATATTTACATTTTGTCAACAAACAAAATAAAATTATGGCTTAAATGCTAGGTTTCACCTTTCTAACATTTGTTTTTTTTTTCATATACTTGTTTGGTGATGAAAAATTTAATGCTACTAAAAGAATCCTTTTTGTTTGTTTTTTCTTCTTTCCTTTATATTAAATTATTTGAGTAAACGTAACATTTTTATAATATGTATGAGTTAATTTTTGATGGTCTAATAGATAAGGCACCCAAAAAATGACTACATTACAAAATAAATTTATATTTTTAGAAGAAAAATATGCTACTCTATTTCTTTCAATATTTTGAAAAATTTAAATAATAAGAATGAAGCAAATTGTATTATAATTTAAAGTGAAAGTCCACATATAGTTTTTTGTTAATAAATATAATAAATTAAAGCATGTGCTCTAATATTTTTAGTTTGATATACAAAGTTTATTGATTTATATAAAATTAGCTTAATATTAAAAACATGTAACAGTAGTACAAAAAAATTTTGATTTTAATTTTAGTATAGAAAAATGTTATACCATCAACGTTATTATACAAAGTTATGATAGTGAAAGCTTCTAGCTCCGATGGTAAAGGGTTCACGGCTGTGAGTTTCGCAACTTGAGTTCGAATCCTGGCTACCGTCAATTAAAATGGGATGAATTTTGACGGCCCTCCTGGATATCCTCGGCGAATGCGGACGTTTTGGATCTAGTAAAAGTCATTCGGTGCTCCGGATATCAGGATCATCAAAAATAAAAGTTATGATAGTGTTGACACCAATGAATAATATTGCTAGCTCCGCCACTGAGTCCTATTGTTTAAAAATATTTAAACATATCTACTAATTTGCTCTTTACAAATTTATATTTTGCAATCATTAATTAAATCTTTTCAAAATAACCAAGATCATATATTCTGAAATCATATATTTGGAAAAAGTCATATTACAAAACTTATGAAGTTATCAATGAGTAATTAAATTGTGTATCCAATTTTCCATAATAAATATTAAATAAATATTTTATTTAATTTTAAATATTTTATTTATTTATTATGTTATATCATAATAAGGTTTTTTAAAAGTAGTTTATTTTCAGTTAAAATATTTATTAGATATTTTAAAATATAATTTATTTCTTATTTCAAATTAATTACTTTTGAATAAAAATTCGTAGGAATCTTGAAAAATATTCTTTATAAATTTTTACAACAATTGTTTAAAAATATATAAATATATTTATTATTTTTTATTTTAGTTACAATAATCATAATTGATTTAGAAAAAAGTTATTAATTTAGGTTTAAATATTATTTATTTGGTTACTATAATTAATCTCAAATCTCCTATATATCAAAGGGATGACAATTTTTTTAAAACCCTTTAGTTTGATAACTAATTATATTTATTACCACTCATACTATCATGTATCCAAACACTCATTATGAATTTTTTTAAAAATATATATATTTTAAAAGATAAACAAAAAAAGCAAAGTAAAGGTTAGTCTAATAACCACATATATATAAAATTTAGATTATTAAATATTATATCTAACATATATTTTTAATTAAATATATATTATATATTTTAAATTGTCTAGCTTACAAAATAAATTTATTACGTTTTATATTATATAATTATATATTTTTCTACAATTTCATCACACTTTTACTTCGATAATTACATATTTATATTTGCTGATAAATTTTAAAATTATTATTTAAAAGTTTTATATAATCATACGTAAAATTTAAGTTATATTATCATAATTTTGAAATTATATTTTATAACATATTTTGCGGGGCATCATCTAGGATATGTATAACGTTAAATTATATATAAATATATCTATGGAAGTTAAAAAATGCTTGTGTTTTGAACTTTTGATAGTATAGATTAATCGTTGCCGTGCATGATCTATGGGTAAACCCATGTCATTTTGTGGAAACTTAAACAATGAGTACCCTCTGAGAAATTTTTAAGCAATGGTAAATTATTCGAAACCTGTCATGAATGAGTGGTCTCTTCCAAAAAATAAGCTTTTTAAACAGTTTAATCAATATGAATTTGCCTTTTATAAACAGTTAACTACTTGACTTGACTTCATTTTGGAAGAAATTTCCTCTTTAAGTTGCGTTTTGGAAAAAAGTCAAATGATGTTGCCTTTTATAAACAATGCATATTCTTCGTCGTCCCTTCCTGCAAAAGATGAGAGGCATGAAAGTGTTGCTTTTACTTTTTTGCAATGCTCTCATGTCACATGAAACTGATGGTTTTACATATGAAACTGATAGGAAAACGTTGCTGGAATTCAAGTCCCATGTTTCTTTTGAAAAAAGAGATGTCTTGTCCTCATGGAATATGTCATCCCCTCTCTGTGACTGGATTGGGATTACATGTGGCTGCAAACAAAAGAGAGTCACTGGTTTGGACCTCGGAGGATATCAGTTGGGCGGAGTAATATCACCGTTTATTGGTAATCTTTCGTTTCTCATATCACTTAATCTCTTTGGTAACTTTTTTGGTGGAAGTATCCCTCAAGAGTTTGGAAACTTGTTTAGACTTGAACACTTGGATATGAACTCAAATATGCTCCAAGGAGGAATACCTGATACTCTATATAACTGCTCTAGATTGTTGGAGATTTATTTGAATTCAAATCATCTTGGAGGAAGTGTTCCTTTAGAACTAGGTTCATTGACGAAGCTTGTTTCTTTAGAGCTTAGTCCAAACAACCTGAATGGGAAGCTCCCTGCAACCATAGGAAACATGACATCACTCATGCAAGTTAGCTTTGAATATAACAATATGGAAGGAAGAGTTCCGGATGATATTGTTAGATTGAGTCAATTGTTGGTTTTTTTATTATCAGTGAACAATTTCTCAGGTGCATTTCCTCCTGCTTTGTACAACATGTCTTCACTTGAGCTTTTAGGTCTCCTTGATAATCAATTTTCTGGTAACTTGCGGCCTGACTTTGGTAATCTATTGCCAAACCTCCGAAAGGTATCTATGGGAAGGAATCATTTCACAGGACCCATTCCAACAACATTTCCTAACATCTCAAACCTTGAAAAACTCGGTATCAGTCGCAACATTCTGACAGGAACTATTTCTCCACGCTTTGGAGAGTTACGGAATTTGCAGTACCTTTCTCTGCTTGATAATTCTTTGGGAAGTCAGTCTTTTGAAGATCTTGAATTTCTAAATGCTTTAAATAACTGCACTCACCTACAAACTTTATATGTTGGACAAAATAGGCTTGGAGGTCACTTGCCTACCTCTATTGTAAATATGTCCACCAAGCTCCATAATCTACATCTTGGATCAAATTTCATCACTGGAAGCATTCCTCATGAAATTGGGAAGCTCATAAATCTACAAAGATTTGGGTTAGAAGATAATCGGTTAACAGGTCTACTCCCAACCTCTATTGGTAAGCTTGAAAAGCTAGAGGGACTAATCCTCGGTTCAAATAATTTGTTAGGAGAGATACCATCTTCTATAGAAAACATAACACGGTTAGTTTTTTTGGATTTGTCCAACAGTGGGTTTGAAGGAATAATACCATCGAGTCTCGGTAAGTGTAGTAACTTGCGAACGTTACATACCTTGGGAAATAATGCAAATCCCATCCCTAGTGAACCTACGCATACAAGGCAATTCGTTGACAGGGTCTCTACCGAAAGATGTTGGACGACTAACAAATCTTGTTAGGATATCTATTGGGCATAATAAATTATCAAGACAACTCCCACAAACCTTGGGATTATGTCTCTCGATGGAAGATGGAGCCATTCCAGATATAAGTGGGTTGCTCGGTGTTAAAGAAGTTGATTTTTCAAACAATAGTTTATCTGGAAGTAAACCCGAATATTTTGCAAACTTTTCCAAGTTGCAATATCTTAATCTTTCCATTAACAATCTTGAAGGAAGGGTACCAACAGAAGGAAAATTTATGAATGCTTCTATAGTTTCAGTATTTGGGAATAAAAATCTATGTGGGGGCATCAAGGAATTGAAACTAAATCCATGCATGGTTCAAACACCAGCTTTGGAGACAAAACATTTCCCTCTTTTGAAGGAAGTTGCGATTGGAGTAAGTGTAGGCATAGCTTTGCTTTTGTTGTTTATCATAACTCTATGTTGGTTTAAAAGAAGAAAGAAGAACCAACATACCATTAGTCAAACTCCGTCCACATTGGAAGTTTTCCATCAGAAGATAAGTTACAGAGATCTTCGAAATGCGACAGATGACTTCTCATCAAGCAATTTGATTGGGTTAGGCAGCTATGGTAATGTGTTTAAGGCATTGTTTCCAATGGAGAACAAAGTTGTTGCAGTGAAGGTTCTAAACCTAGAGATATGTGGAGAAATGAAGAGCTTTATAGCCGAATGTGAATCCTTGAAGGACGTAAGACATCGTAATATTGTGAAACTATTGACGGCTTGTTCAAGTATTGATTTTCAAGGAAATGAATTTAGAGCTCTCATATATGAGTTCATGCCTAATGGAAGCCTAGATATGTGGCTACACCCAGAGGAAATGGAAGAGACTCGTAGGCCACCAAGAACTTTGACACTTGTTGAAAGGCTTAACATAGCGATAGATGTAGCTTCTGTTTTGGAGTATCTTCATGTTTATTGGCATGAACCCATAGCTCATTGTGATCTTAAACCAAGCAATGTCCTACTAGATGATGATTTGATTGCCCATGTTAGCGACTTTGGTCTTGCACACCTTCTCCTCAAACTCAACCAACCAAGCTCAACCAGCATTAGAGGAACCATTGGTTACGCCCCACCAGGTAAAACTATTGTACTGTTTAAAATGAAGAAATTAGTATGTTGTTTTATTAGTTTTTATGAAATATGATGCAGAGTATGGAATGGGAGGAAAAGCATCAATATATGGAGATGTGTATAGCTTTGGAGTTCTCCTTTTGGAAATGTTTACTGGAAAAAGACCAACCAATGAGTTATTTGATGGAAACTTCACCCTACACAACTACACTAAGTCCGCATTGCCAGAGAGAGTCCTGGAAATTGCAGACCAGTCGATTATTCACATAAGGTTCCCTATTGCTGAGTGGTTGAGACAGGTTTTGAATTTGGGACTTAGGTGTTGTGAAGAATTCTCGGCAAACCGGTTGTTAATGAGTGAAGCCACAAATGAGTTAATCTCTATTAGAGAAAAGATCAGTAAAGTCATAAAACCAACCAGACGTTAAATCGTTTTGTGCTTTTCTCTTCAAATTCTGCAACCTAAGAATTAAATCTGACGCCTATACGTTATCATGTCGTCTTTCATAATTTCTACTTATTTGTGCTTGCAGAATATTCTTATAAAGGCTATGTTATTTGCATATATATATGAATGCTCTAATTGATAATCCATGTTTCCTTCAATTTCTCTTGGATGCAGATAATCCATGTTCTCATTAAACCTTTTCCATGATAAATAAACACAAAAATCAGAATTTGGATTGAGCAAAGCCAACGTACCAAGTATTGTGATGATACATTTCTTATAGAAAAAAGAGCTAGTTGTGCTTCACAATGACCATATTTATAAACTCCATTACTGTTGAAACCAATTGACTTTGATGTTTGGTATAGCAATGGTCAGCTCCTTCCACAATTTCTAGCTTGTGGTTCGGTATAATCTTTGCAAACTCCTTGGCATCTTCCACGGGTATTACCTCATCATCTGACCCATGAACCGTTAAGACCCTGCAATTTTTGTCAATCTTGAGGCAAGCTTCATGCATATCAGTGTTTAACCTTTCCATTAAGCTCTCCTTGGTAACACGGTACCCAGATTTTCCTGTTAAAATACCAACACATTGATCGAAACACTACAGTTCTAATCTGAGACAACGCTAAGAGCCAAAACTATACCATCTTTAACATCGATGAATCCTTGTTGATTGATTCTTTCCAAGAAATCTTCCCCAAGACGTTCTACTATGCCTTTTTTCAGATCATAACGTCCGGAGAGATTGATTACATTGTGGATATCGTGATACTTCGAGGCATAGACGAGGACCACATCACCTCCTTTACTGTGGCCGAGAATGATAGGAACCACACGATTCATGTTAGAGAAATATTGGATAACAGAATGTAGATCATCAGCTTCATGGTTGTAGTTACCATAATAGAAACTGCCTTCACTCTCTCTGCAACAAACCCAAAATCTGAATTCTCTCATACACGTAAACAAACAAACAAACAAGAAAAACATACCCATTCCCAGAGAAATCAAAGCGAAAAGCAGTGATCCCTTCTTTCTCTATAGCAGCAGCCACATTATTCATAGTTTGGTTATTCTGCATGAATTCATAATGCCAAGGACGAGTTAGGTTATCTGTAAATCCAAACCATATATTAAAAATTGAACATAAAAGCTTTCTGTGAAAGCAAACAACTAGAGGAGTCTTTGAGTCTGCATTAGAAATTCATATTGAAGCCAATCCAGTTTCACAAGTATCTAACTCTATGTGCAAAAACGAAGGAAGCTGCTAAAACAAACAAGATGTTGAGCTAATCATGGCACAACATGTAACCAATTTACAGATCTAACTAAAAGTATCTAACTTTATTAGATATACTAGATTAAAAAGTGCTCGTCACAATAAGTTTCTACATCATGTCAGAGATCGACAGTGGGTTGCTATGATTCGGGACCAATTAAAGTAAATTTCAGATCTCTTTTACCAGAGAAAGCTTGCAGATTTGCCTTTAAGAATCACTGTTTACAAGTACAGATTCATTAGGGTAAGTGAGAAACAAAATTATATCAAAATCAGATATCACATTAACCTTGTTCGATCGAAATCCATGGCACAACACCACGATTTCTCTTGAACCAGTTTCGTGAAGCAGACCCACCAGCTTCTCGTTGTGACTGTTCGGAATCACGATCTTCTGCTGTGCGCAAGCTGAATGTACAATGGATACAATAATCAGATTCTTACGATAAACTGAAATCACCAAGTGGATTCGATCTGGGCACCATTCTTAGGTACCTGAACTTCCCTCAGACGTATCCATCATCAATTTGTTGCAGGAGATCTGGTTGTTCTTAATGGAAAGGCCAGTCTTGAAGAATGAAAATCTTGGAAAATGGGACTTTTTGCAATCTAGAGAATCGTACGGTGCAAAATGGAATTTATGCAAAAGACTTCTCATTCTTTCAGATCAGGAGGAACTATTGCTGATGTCTGAGACTAGAAAAAAATATATTTTTAATGTTATATAAAAGAAAAATCAACTATTACAATTATAAAGTTGTGTTTTAAAATATATATCTGATACGAATATACATCTAAAATTATTCTCCATCATTTATAAAATATATAAATATATATATGATTTAATTAAATCATCTTAAGCAAACAATTATATGAGATAAGTTAATATATGAAATAAAATAAATATATATATATACATAAATAAAAAAAATTATCATATAATATAAATTTAAATATATTTATTTTCTATTTTATATAATTACTAGTTGATACCCCACCTATGCGCGAGATTAATTTTGTTTCATAAATTATAAATTTATATTTAATGCAAAAACTTTACATAAAATGTAGATTTAATTATAAATATGACATTTATAGTCAAAAATCAATATATTAAATATCAGACTAAAACTATTTTTTTAAATAAATGAGCTTTTGAGTTTTTTATTTTTTAAAATAAATGAGTGATTGTAGTTTTATTTTTGAATATGTTTTGATACTCTTTCTTCGTAGATATTTTTTCAAAATATATGGTTGTTGAGTTTTTATTTTTTAAAATAAGTTATAATTAGTATTGATTTTATTTTAAAATAAATGAGTGGTTATAGATTTTTTTAATGTATTGCTTTTGAGTTTTTCATTTTTTTAAATAAATGAACTTTTGAGTTTTTTAAATTAGACTAAATGAGTGAATGTAGATCTTTTTTAAAAAATGTATTACTTTTATGTTTTTTTATTTTTTTAAAAATAAATAAGTGATTGTAGAATTTTTTAAATGTATTATTTTGAGTTTTTATTTTTAAAAATAAATGAGTTAATAGTATGTTTGGTTATAGGAATCGTATAATGGCAATTATATGTAATTAATTATGAAATAAATGTTTTTTAAAAAAAATCTTTCCTTATAATATATAGGGGTTTTTAAAATAAATGAGCTTTTAAAAAAAATGTATTGTTTTTATGTTTATTTATTTTTAAAAACAAATGAGCTTTTGAGTTTTTATTTTTTAAAATAAACAAGTGATTGTAGATTTTTTTAAAAATGTATTATTTTTGAGTTTTATATTTTTAAAAATAAATGAGTTATTAATATGTTTGGTTATAGAAATAGTATAATGACAATTACATGTAATTAAATATGAAATAAATGTTGTTTTTTAAAAAAGTCTTTCCTTTTATTATATAGGGGATAGTTATCATGTTGTCTTTTGATCAATTGGTGATAAGAACTTTGGATCCATTATATTTATCAAAAGGTTTTAAATGTATCACATTTACATAATGTTTCTTTCTACAAAACTTACAACCTCTCTCAGTCTCTCTCTCTCCCTCTATGTTTTCAACTCTATTATGATTTCACAATCTCAAGTTTGCATTGAAGTCACCCACCAACCAGAGCCCTTAAATTACTTATGTGGCGGAGAACAACCACATCCCAATGCTTCTAAAGAGATATGGGAACCAAAGAGGCCATAGGAAACCAAAAATAAAAAGGCAGAGAGGAAGCAGGCGCCATTGACGTCTAACAGAGATGTCGCCCGCATCATAGGAAAGCAATTGATGTTTCTGCATTTTAGTGATTTTAAGAAGTCATTTAGCATCATTTTAGGATCTTTTAATTGTACATATGTTGTATCTATAGATGTATTTAGCAAGTTTGCAATTTTTAGGAAGTTTTGCATTAGCACTTGCATACACATGCATTTTGGAGATTTTTCAGGACTTTAAGGAGTTTTCAGAATGTAAGTGCAAATTTGGACAAGGAGAAGGGAAAGGAAGAGCCAATCCCGAAACGACGAAGTTGAATCAAACAACGTGTCGAGCAAACCAAAGCTGGCTCGATCAACGGGCCAAGCAGCTCGATCAACCCATCCCAGCCAGCATCACCATCGTGCCATCGAGGCGACCATCGAGCCCAAACTTCTTCGGCTTGATCACCTTAGCTTGCCGACTCGATCACCATCGAGCCAAGTGATCGAGCCACATCTACTTTGGCTCGATCACGCAACTTCATGGCTCGATCGTCCCAGCCGCAACCTCGTCTGAACAGGTCGATCATCTTCTCTCGGCACCTCGATCCCGCGATCGAGCCAAGATAAATCTGGCTCGATCACATGCACCGTTTTGCCTCGATCACGTCTTCTACATGGCTCGATCACATCACGATCAAGCCAAGCAACCCCGACCCGACCAACTTCGAATCAGGATGGACCAGACCCAAGACCCAGTTTAATCATTGCTTTTTGTATTTTATGCGTTTTAAGGCTTTTCTCTGAACACTATAAAAGCCCTAAATGCCTCCATTTCTAGGATGATCTTTCTTTATGCCATTTTTAGCTTTTGTCTTAGGTTTTATTTTCTTTCTGTTTTTTTTTTATGTTCTTCATGTTCTAAACCCAGATTTTAATTAAGTTTATGTTTATCTTCTATTTTCTTTATTTTCATGCTTAGATTAGGGCTGTGAACTATCTGGTGCAAGTTGATTTACGTTTTTATGCTTTTAATCTCGTTTAGCTTGATCAATTTCTCTGTTTTCACTATTGTTTCAATGATACTCTATTTTTCTGGGTTAGTCTTCTAGGTGTTCTTCATCTTTGGCTTTTGATATTCATGTTTTCCTTAGTAGCTATGCTTTCTTGTTTACTGATTTCGCACCAAACATGCATAGTGAGTAGTTACCTTAGGTTCCTAAGGATGGGGTAGACTAGTGTTGATGTTTTGTTCTTCCTAAGTGTCTAAGTTGATTTGCATCTAGATCCCTTCTGTTTTATTGCTCTTCATGCTGATTTTTTTTTATCAATTGAAATTTGATTTTAGGCATATCAGCACTCATAAGTGTTCAATGAAATGCCTGAACATGGTGATTTCAGAGATTTGCACATCCTAGCCTAAGTAGATTGATTCCTCATGCCTTCTTAGTAGTGTACCGTTAACAAGAGTTAGGTCTGGTGATTGCTTTGCTTGAAACCATTTACCAAGACATTGAACTTGGTTGCATATGAATTTGTTGCCTAGGGGTTAGCACATTGTTTGAGGTATGTTAGGTGCTTAGGTAGTTTAGGAGAGGATCTCTAGTCAATTACCCTTGTCCTCAGGAACTGCTTCCCACTTGATTGCATCTTTACCCATTTTACTTTCTTGTGGTTTATGCTTAGTATATGCCAATGCATGTTAGTATTTGTTTCATGTTTCCTGTTTTCTTTTTTAGTTTTCTGCATGTTTTGTTTGTTTAGAAATTGTTAGTAAAACCCTCATTTTCATATTTAACTTGAATCATTAGTTCCAATTGCATCCTGATTGCTAGCATCACACCCATTTGTATTGACACCTAATCTATGCTACAATGACATGATAACGTTGTATGGATAAGGAATTGATCTATAACACGAAAACAAACTGTGTTATCAGCAATCGGTGGAGGGTTGCCGAGGGAGAAAGGAAATAAGTGGAAACTCCTCCTGTCACCCTTAAATGTGAAAAACCAAATCTATTATACTCTTCCAAAATCTCTTATGCCCTTATTTCATTAAATCTTTTTTAATGGACAAAATTACCCTTAAATGGGTGAGAAAAAATTGAATAGTTTGAACCAAATTTGGTTTGATCTACCTTGAGTTCTCATCTGGTTTAAGGTTTTTAATTTCAATTCAATTAAAAAATTTTGAAATTAAAAAAAAATTCTTGAACGAACGCGAGCCTCTCCTCCTCCCGTCTCGCACTCCCATCGTCTCTTCTGACTTCCTCTTCTCCGGTGACGCCGTCGGACCTTAACGTCTCCACCGACGAGCATTTCTGTGTGGCAGGTCGGAATGCAGGTTAGTCGTTCTTCTCTCATGAGTGAGCTACATATATCCATAGAAATAGGATTTAGGGTTTGTAATTGGATTTGATGATTTTGTCTTATTTGGGTGCAAATTGATGCTTGCTATACAATTCAATAATGTGATTGAATGTATGGGATTGAATTGTGAGTCAGTTTTGTAATAGATGAGATTTCCATATCTACATATCTCAATCGTACAAGAAACCAAGAACCCCAATCGTATAGGTAAAACTAAGTATAACTTGTAAAACTGATAATTGTAGTATACTAGGTAAAACTTAATATGACTGTAGATAAATGGATAGAACTGAAAACAAGTGGTATAATAAGAACTTTATTTGTTATTTTTAGTATGATACAATGGCAAAACACGTGAGCGTACATTTCAAATTCAAAGGGCGCTTGTATAGTGTAACCTTGAAGACAGCAGTAGAGGATATAAGTTTGGCAATGATGGAAGAAAAATTGTATATAAAGCTTGCGTTGGATGAAAGTAAAGTAAAACTGTCATTGAGATACATGCCGTTAGTGGTTGGATGTGAAGAAAAACTTACTATTTGTGATGGTGAAGATTTGTTTGTTTACCTAACATCCATTGGTAGAGAGAACCATAGATGTTTTTTGTTAGTAAAGGAGACGAGTATATCAGATCAGTTAGAGAAGCTATCGAGAGTGGGCATAAGTTCGATTGGTATGAACTACGAAGTGTTAGATGGGAATGATGATGAAATTGGACGTAATTCCATAACTTTGTACCTAGAAGATAAGCAAGATAATGATGATTTTACTAGAGGAGATGATTTAATGGATACAAACATGACATGTGAGACAAACACCGCGACGGCGACGGATACTGGTGCGGATATGGATGCCGATTTGGAAAATAAGTATGTTGAGTAACCACATGTAGAAAAATGTAGTCAGGTTATAGAGGAATGGGAAGATGGATTGGGTTTGAGTAAGCTTCAAGAATTCCCAAGCAAGAAAGCAATTCAAGAGGTGGTGGATAGAGTCGCATCTGGTCAATGTTTTCATTATATAACGCCAAAGTCGGATCGCACACGATTGGTAGTAAAATGTTGTGTGGAAAGCTGTAAATGGGGTTTGCGAGCTGCAAGGATTCCAAAGATCAAAATCTTTTATATTATGAGGTACATGGGTGTGCATACATGTTCTTGGACTAGTCAAAGCCAAATCAGTAATAACAAGAGGAAATGTTCGGCGGAATTGGTTGCATCTTTTTTGAATGAGGAATATTATGGAAAAGTGAGAAATCATGTTCCGAGAGATATCATGGATCTCCTACAGGTAAAACTTGGGGTAAAAATATCTTACTCCACAGCATTGAGAAGGAAAAATCTAGCAATTTTTCATTTGCGTGGTAATTATGAAGATAGCTACAAGATGCTTCCTAGCTACTTGTACATGTTAGAGCAGGTCAATCCATAAACAAAAATAAGTATGCAGTTAGATGAGGAAGGTAAGTTCAAGTATCTTTTCATAGCGTTGGGAGCATGTATTGAAGGGTTTGCGGTCATGAGGAAAGTGATAGTTGTGGATGCCATATTTTTGAAGAACGGGTATGGTGGTGTATTAGTATTTGCTAAAGCTCAAGATCCTAATAGTCACCATTATCCCCTCGCTATTTGTGTACTCGACAGTGAGAATAAAGCTAGTTGGACTTGGTTTTTTGAGATGCTCAAAATTCTTATATCACTCTTCTGAATTAGTTTTTATGAGCGATAGAAACCAGAGCCTCATCTCGGTTGTAGCTACTGTGTTCACAAGCTCACCATGGACATTGTATATGGAATTTTTCCTAGAACATAAGAGGGCATGCTTGTAACACCAACAAAGAAAACTACCTCACTCTCTCTCTCTCTTACTTTTTTATCTCTCTGATCATTGAATAAGCCTCTCCAAACCCCAAAGTATCAATTGATTTTACCTAGGAGTATGTACTTCACATGCGTTCAACACTTTTAAGGTAATTGTTGTTTTTTCTTTCACATCTGTGTAAAACTGTGTGGAACTATGTATAACTGTGTGAAACTGCGAACTACGTAAAACTGTTTCAATCTAACTGCGTAAAACTGTTATCTTTCTTACTTGTTATTTTTTTGTTGAAACTTGTTATATGCGTTTATGTTATGTTATTTGTTTGTCAAGACTTGTTAAGCTTATAATCATTCATAATTAATTCATAACCGAGTAAAATACCACCATAATGTGTCTACTTCACAATACCACCAAAAAGAAACAAAGACATTATATACTGTCTAATTCACAAAACAAAAAAAAGAACTCAAAACAAGTTCTTCACTTCTTTTCTTGTTTCTGTTTTTCGGCTTCCTTGACAAACGCCTCTAGCGGGTCAATTCTCTCTTCCAATTTATCAACCTTCTTATCAATTCTCTTGATCAGTCTCTCCATTTTTTCAGGGTCTTCATAACATCACCCACTTGCTCATGTACCTCAACTCCATCTTGGACCTCTGCCGTAACTCCTATTTTTATTGCCTGTTTTTCAGCAACATCTTCGTTGTACATGTAACATAGTTCTACCTTATCAATAACGCAATTATACTTTAGTTCTACAACATTTCAACCATATTTTTACATATTTTTACGTTGTTCAACCATAATTCTGCTTTAGTTCTACCATAGTCTAATACAGTTTAACCCTATTTTTGCCTTAGTTCTACCACTGTTCAACCATAGTTCTACATAAATCTAAAACAAAACAAAAGATAATTAAATTTACAGTCTCGTGACCAAGTTCCTTGTTTATCTCCAAAAGTTACATCCCTTTCATTCCATTCGGTTTGAATGTAGACTTTTACATCCTCGGACACGACCCACTAGCTCCTTCAACAAGTTCTCTAAACAGATTTACCAGTCTTGGAATCGCCTCAAATACAAAATTCTACAAAACACAACATATTGTAATACCATCAGTGCTCAACAATACTGACAATGTTATTTCTTTTTTTACTTACCTCTAATGGAACACAAAAACCTGGTAGAAGCCATAGTGTATTCTCTTTCACCGGGACCACCCCTCCAAAATGGTCCATGGTGTGAGAGATCTCCTTTAACATGTAATCAAATGAGTATCTCCCCCATGGAAAGGTCTTGCAAAAGTCTAGATCATCTACCGCTCTCTGAAAAATCCAAAACATTTTTGGCGCCCTTTCCAAAAAAAATTTGCACGCAAATAACACTTCCTAAGAAGAAAAGAATTGCCATCTTCAGTCTGTCTTTTATGCGGTCCCATTTTCACCAACTTCTCTTTCACATCCTCCAACCTTCTGGGTTCTCCTTCTTTGAAATGCCGATCCACAAACTTTGTCCCACCACACTCCTTGTAGTTAAGATGATAGTTGAAGCAGTTAAGTCCTGACATCAATGCATGTTCCCTTAGCCCATAACGGATGGGAACACAATTGACAATGAACCACACTTTTTTCCGCTTATTGGTTTATGTTGTCCTCACCAACAACATCCACATTCCCTGAACCTTATGGTTTATGTCTCTTTTCATGTGAAAAATTTGTTTGAATTGAGGATGCTCCTCAAAACAGATTCTCTTCGTGTTAGATAACTTCGGTTTCAGCTTTTCCAGCATCGTAATTGCGTCTACAGTCATACACCTTGTCCATAGCTTAATTTTTTTCTTGTACTCAGATGGAGGAAATAACATTCTTGATGGTTTGATTGCCTCAACTTCCTGCAAGTTAAAAAAATCCATACCATTAATACATTAAAACTCGAAATAATTTTCCACAAGTTCTCAGTATTATCGAGTAATCCTAAGTTTTTCCTAGTATTACACTGGTATGATCAGGTACTATCAAGTAATCCAATTTTCCTAGTATTACACTAGTATTATCGAGTAATCATAAGTTTTCCTAGTATCTAGTATTACACCAGTATTATCGAGTAATCCTAAGTTTTCCTAGTATTACACTGGTATTATCGAGTAATCCTTAGTTTTCCTAGTATTACACCGAGTGTTACTTATTCAATATTCCTTAGCAGCTTCTACTACCAAATGCAACAATTCTATTGTTATTTTCTTACCTCATCTGAATTTGAATATGAATCAGCTGAATTCAGGACCTCTTCGTTAGAGTTAGCAATCACTTCATTCTCAGTCCTTTCTGGCTAATAAATTTCAGGAGATGAATTCCTGACCTCTTCATCATAGGCTATCGTCTCATTATCATCATTAGAGACAGTCGGCTCTGGGACATGATCTTCATCTATGGTCGTATTTTCCATCATCTTCACAGTCTCCGCCGTCGCAGCCATATTCTCTGTCGCTGTCACTGTCATATTCTTCGTCGCCGTCACCAATCTATTTTCCTCAGCACTCGTTTTCTCTTCAACCGTCGATGACGGCGGAGCATTCGACCTCAAAAACTTCACCTTCATTTTTTGAGATTCGTTCAACATTTGCAAACACTTTTCCTCTTTTTCTGTTAGATTTTCTCTCTTCCTTTTACATTTCCCTTCCTTTTACATTGCCTAGTATCAACCATTTTTTCTTTCACCTTCAAAGTTTACTCCAAAGATTCTGATTTTTCCTAACTTTTCCCGAGAAAATCATATAGAGAAAGAAAAAAAAACAAACTTATCAAAATTCACATACAAAAATATGAACAGAAAAGAATCAAATAAAATTAGGATTTATGAAATCTACAACAATATATCTTAAGAAGAAGAAAAATTAATAATCACCTGAAAATTTTGAGCTCCAAAGATTAGGTTAAAAGATTTCGAGCAACAAAAAATCCTCAAAGTTCTCGAAAGAACAAAAACCAAAGAGATCGATTTATGAGTTAATGGGAGAGAGAGATTTTTATTTTAATTGAATTTCGTTTCGGGTGAGAAAATTGATTTGTTCGGGTGAGAGGAAAAACTTAATTTTGGTTTGATCGGTTTGGTAAATCAAAGCGGATCGAATGAATTTTACCTAGGTATAAGTTGTAATTATTTCAAGTATTTATAGGTTTTTGGTCATTTCCTTATGTAACAATTGTCCTATGGAGATTGTCTTTCTCCCATTTAGGGGTAATAGATGAAATGCCTCAGGAAATAAAGAGAGAAAAAAATATCTATCTTGTTTCTTCTCTCCTACTGTTCTTCTAGGTTATAATTCTACAATTCTTTTCTTAAATATTTGCAAACTCTGTTCTATTAAACTTTAATGAAAACTTAAAATCTAGTTCGAACCCTTAGAGAAATTTCTCTCTTCTAAGATTTTTTGATGATTTGATTGAAAGAGAGAAATATATATATATAGGGATCTATATATATATAACATTAACTATTTTAACCCGGAATTTCGACTTAGAAGCAAAAAGGTTCCTTGATCATCAAATTATATTTTATGTATACTAAGCGTGGCATCTCTGAATTGAACAACTGATCATATACATCAAAAGGATATAATTGTCTGTAGACTGATGCTAACTAAGTCAATGCATAGTCAGTAATAATAAGTAGTAGATGTAGCATACTTATACAAAGGTTGTCGACTATTAGGGTAAATGATTTATAGCCTTCTTCAAACTATCAGCAATCGACGACGCAGCCTCGTCCGAACTGCTGACGTGGCAAGTGACGATTGTTGGCACCCGAACCTGGATAATCGTTTAACTCTATGGACTTCCTCTTCTTTACGTCCTTCTTCAGATCCTTATCAATAATAATGAAAATAATTCTTAAAAACAAAGCTAAAATCTTAATATGTGATAAAGTACTTATAATAACCCTTCGTGGATATATATAAACATATTACTTTAGAACTAACCGGTAGTGTATCTTGTTGAGTTAGATAAATATGACTGGTCTTCTCAATCAAACTCCCAACTCCTATATATATATCAGCAAAATAGATGGTATAAGTTTAAGAACATATGACAGAAATATTTATTACATAAACGAAAATAACTAAAATAGATGATGAAAATCATACTCGATGCATTGGAAGGGAAGAAGACGAAGTTAGATAGAGCCAAGAAGAAGATCATGAGGAGATGGAAGAGAGATTTCTTGGCCATTTGATGATGATGATGATTTATGAAAAAATCAATAAATATCAAAACCTGGAATTTTTTTTATGTTTTGTTCTTTCTTTTTTCAAGAAAACTTCTGGTTAGTCTTGTCTTTGTGGTTGTTCCTTTTATAGTTCTCTTGTTCTTGTGCATTTTTCTAATACATTTATTGTGGAGATAGCTCCTTTAAATAATCAAAATAAAATAAAAAAGAAATGGTGAAATCAAATGTGGAAGCATTTCTACTTCGTTTTGGAAGTATTATCTTTTTAATCAAACCACCAAAATGTCAATACCTAAGTAACAAACAACAAAAACAAACGATCGACGCGTTTTCTCTTTTCGACAAAGAAATTAGTTGGAATTAAAAGAAAAAAATGAAAAAAAAACTAAACATGACAATATCAAAATATTATTCTCTCCCTTTTTCCTATGAGAGAAATGTTTTATCACCCTTAAATATTTAAACTCAAATCTCTTATAGACTTCTTAAATTTTTTATGCCCTTATTTTATTAACATCATTTTGAATGGACAAAACTACCTTTAAATAGGTGAGGAAAAAATTGAATGGTTTACCAAATTCGGTTTTAATCTCAATTGATTTGAATTCTCATTCTCAGATGGTTTAATTTCAGTTCAATTAAAAAAAATCTAAAAAAATATATCGAACACGCGACCAGCTCCATCGTCTTCTCTTGGAGATTTCCTTCTCCGGCGACACCGTGAGACCTAAACGTCTTTACCGACGAGTATTTCTGCGTGGCAGGTCAGAATACAGGTTAATCCTTCTTTTCTCTTGTGTGTGCTTCATCTATCCATAGAAATATGATTTAGGGTTTGTAATTGCATTTGATGATTTTGTCTCACTTGGGTGCAAATTGATGCTTGCTATACAATTCAAGAATGTGGTTGAATGTATTGGATTGAATTGTGAATAGGTTTACAATAGAGGAGATGTCTATAATATCTCAATATCTCACAATCGTACCCGAAACCAAGAATCCCAATCGTATAGGTAAAACTTAGTATAACTGGTAGAACTGATAATTGTAATATATTATGTAAAACTTAGTATGACTGTAGATAACTGGGTAAAACTGAGAACAAGTTGTATAACAAGAACTTTATTTTGTTTTTTTAGCAGGATACAATGGCAAAACACGTGAGCGTAATTTCAAATTCAAAGGGCGCATGTATAGTGTAACCTTGAAGACAAAAGTAAAAGATATAAGTTTGGCAATCATGGAAGAAAAGTTGTATAAAAAGCTTGCGTTGGATGAAAGTAGAGTAAAACTATCTTTGGGATACATGTCATTGGTGGTGGGATGTGAGGAACAACTTACTATTTGTGATGATGAGGATTTGTTTGTTTACCTAACGTCCATTGATAGAGAGAACCGTAGATGTCTTTTGTTAGTGGAGGAGACGAGTATATCAGATTAGGTAGAAAAGCTATCAAGATTGGGCATGAGTTCAACTGGCATGAACTACGAAGTGTTGGAGGGAAGTGTTGATGAAATTGGATGTAATGCCATAACTTTGTACGTAGAAGATGGGCAAGAGAATAATGATTCTACTAGAAGAGATGATTGTATGGATACAGACACGACAGCTGAGACGGACACCACGGCTGAAATGGATATCGGTGCGTATATGGATGTTGATTTGACAGATAAGTATGTTGAGCAACCACTTGTAGGAAAATGTAGTCAGGTTATAGAGGAATGGAAAGATAGATTGGGTTTGAGCAAGCTTCAATAATTTCCAAGAAAGAAAGCAATTCAAAATGTGGTGGATAAAGCCGCATTTGGTCAATGTATTCGTTATATAATGCCAAAGTCGGATCGCACACGATTGGTGGTAAAATGTTGTGTGGCAAGCTGTAAATGGGGTTTGCGAGCTGCAAGGATTCTAAATACAGAAACCATTTCTATTAGGAGGTACATGGGTGTTCATACATGTTCTCAAACTAGTCAAAGCCAAAGAAGTAATAGCAAGAGGAGAGGCTCAACATAATTAGTTGCATCTTTTTGAATGAGGAATATCCTGGAAAAGTGAGAACTCCTGTTCCGAGAGGTATCATGGATCTCCTACAGTTAAAACTTGGGGTAAAAATATCCTACTCCACAATATTGAGAGGGAAAAATCTAGCTATTTTTCATTTGCGTGGTAATTCTGAAGACAACTACAAGACGTTTCCTAGCTACCTGTACATGTTAGAGTAGGTGAATCCAACAAAAAAAACAAGTGTAAAGTTGGATGAGGAAGGTAAGTTCAAGTACCTCTTTATAGCGTTGGAAGCATGTATTGAAGGGTTTGCGGTCATGAGGAAAGTGATTGTTGTGGATGCGAAATTTTTAAAGAACGGGTATGGTGGTGTACTAGTTTTTGCTAAAGCTCAAGATCCTAATCATCACCAACATCCACTCGCTATTGGTGTACTAGACGGTGAGAATAAAGCTATTTGGACTTGGTTTTTCGAGATGCTTAGAAGTGTTATAGCAGACTCTGCTGAATTAGTTTTTATGAGTGATAGAAACTAGTGGCTCATCGCGGCTGTAACTATTGTATTTCCACAAGCTCACCATGAGCATTGTATATGGCATTTGTCCCAGAACGTAAGAGGGCATGCTTATAACACTAACAAAGTCGTGGTCGGGTGGAGATTTATGGAGTTAGCTATATGTTAGACGATGGCTGAGTTCGAGTCTGCTTATGCATCTTTTATGGTGAGATATCCTTCAGCGTACAACTATGTGGAGGAGCAGACTGAGAAAGACACTTGGGCAAGGGTATTTTTTCCACGTGACAGATACAACTTGGATACCAACAACAGTGTGGAGTCAATGAATAGTCTGTTTAAGGACGCAATGAGGTATGCCTTAATACCAATGTTGGATACAATCATCAAAAAATTATCGAATTGGTTAACAAACATCGGAAGGACGATGTGTCTGGCTCGCTTGATATCAAACTTGTTCCTCTTGTCGAGATCCACCTGCACAACATATGGCCCAAAGCTGATAAAACACCAGTGCGTGAGCTAAATAGTTATGAGCTTCAGTTCGAGGTAATTGACACTAAAGATGGGAAATTTTATTTGGTGAACTTAAGAGCAAAGAGTTGTACCTGCAAGGTATATGATTATGAAAAGTATCCTTGTGTCCACAAACTTGCAGCTTATTTATATTTACGTGATGCTAATCTCGATCGTCGACGAGAAGGCAAGATAGAGTATCATGAGTTATGCTCACAATATTACTGGGCAAAACTTTGGGAACTGGCTTATTACAAGACCATTTATTTTTTGTCGGATATGTCTGATTGGTATGTACCAAATTACATCAAAGAGATTAAGATCATACCTCCAGATCGCGTCAAGAGGAAGCGGAGGAAACATGATAAGAGGAAGCCATTGGTTGGAGAACGGCGTAAAAGGACACAAAACAAAAGGCGAGCAAGAAAAAATTTTGGTTTCAGTTGGCTGTTGTTTGGAAGGCATCATTATCCTAGTGAATGTTACTGTGATTGTGTTGTTATGGTTTTGGCTTCAGTAAAACTATGTTATACTATGGATTACTAGTATGTTTGGATTTTACTTATGCTAGTTCATTGATTGAGTATTAGTGAGTAAAATTAGTATTCAAATCTTATTATAACTCATGTTCTTGGTGAAACATTGATTAATAGAAATAACATATATGTAAAAAATGCCCATTAAACTTTTTATTATAACTTCTTGTTTCAAATTTCTCTTATAAAGTTCATTGTCTTTCCAAGAATATTTTCTTATTAAGAACAAATTTTAGAGGGCTATTATACAAAATGATGATTTCGAACATGTTAGTTCACTAATCATGTATGCTTACATGGTCATGCCGAGAAAAGAAAAGTAAAACTAAATTAACAAATTAATTTTATAAGTAATATTGAACACATTTAAAATCATGAAAAGTAGAACTATGAAGAACATTGGTAAAACCATAAATTAATGTAAAACTAAGTGTAATTTTTTAGAGGGAAAAATGAAAAATTTATTTGGCGCCCAAATGCAAAAACTAAAACATTTTTTGCTTGTTTGGTCAAAAAAGCATATTCCCTCCGCTCTGCTCCCCTCGAGTCTCGTGTCGTGTACTTTATCCTATTACTTGGGAGTAGGTAATTTACCTGCAAGACTTACAAGGTAAAACAGTGAGTGAGAAACTTATTGAAACATGATTTTGATACTACGTAACATTGCGTAAAACCGTGAGAAACTGAGTAAAACTGTAAAATTGCATAAAACTGTGAGAAACTGAGTAAAACTGTGAGAAACTGAGTAAAACGGTAAAACTACGTAAAACGTGAGAAACTGAGTAAAACTTTAAAACTGCATAAAACTGTGATAAACTAGGTAAAAATGTAAAACTGCATAAAACTGTGAGAAACTGAGTAAAACTGTAAAACTGCGCGAAACTGTGAGAAACTGTTTGTTAAGGCCTGAGTGTATGTGTTAAAACTTATGTTATGTTCTAATTTGTCGAGTGCTCTGTTAAATATGTGTTAAAACTTATCATTTCTAATTTGTCTTTGTTTCTACCCTTTTTCAAGACACATATCTTTTCCCATAATCCTTAATAGTTAAGCCATAACCTAATGTACCATAATCCTCCAACATTTGTCTACTTCCCAAAAAAAACATCTCAACAAGTTCTTCACTTTCTTCTACCCTTCTTCATGTCTTTCTTTCTTTCTGTTTTCATGTTTCCTTTACAAACGCTTCTACCAGGGCCAATCTCCCATCCAATTGCTCCACCTTCTTCTCAACTCTCTTCATCACTGTCATCATTTTCTTCAAAGTCTTCATAACCTCACCCACTTGCTCAGCTCTCTGAACTGCATCTTCGGCCTTTGCCCTATCTTCTGTGGGTTCTTCCTTTTTTCCCCATGTTGGAATATCTTCATCGAACATGTCTTTAAAAAATACTGATTTTCCTGAGGCTCCATCATCCATAATCTTTTCCCAACTGTCCACTACTATATTAGGTTCATCAACATCATTTTCATCTTCCGTATTGTCAACCAACAAAAGATCATCACGACCTTTGACGGGGATGATGCTGTGAATATCCTGTAAAAAATCATAATATTAGTTCAAAGTTAGCAAAATTTTATGAAGTTCTACCTTAGTGAACTTACAGTCTCGTGACCGACTTTCTTGTAGATCTCTGAAAGTGACAACCCTTTCATTCCATTTGGTTTCCATGTCGACTTGCACATCCTCAGACATGAATCAGCAGCTCCTTCCACGGGTTCTCTAATGGGACACAAAAATTTGGTATAGGCCATAGTGGAGTATTCGATTTCACCCGGACCACACCTTTAAAATGGTCCATGATGTAAGCGATCTCTTTCATCATGTAATCAAATGAGTATCTCCCCCATGGAAAGGTCTTGCAATACTAAAAAGAAAAGAACTGCCATCTTCAATCTTGTATGCGGACCCATTTTCACCAACTTATCTTTGACATCTTCCAACCTTATAGGTTCTCCATCCTTAAAATGCCTCTTCACAAACTTCTTCTCACCAAACACCTTATAGCCAAGAGGATAATTATGACAATCAAGTCCTAATATCAATGTGTGTTCCCTCAACCCATAATGGATGGGAACACCATTGACGACGAACCATATTTCTTTCCGCCTATTGGTTTCAGCTGTCATCACCAATAATATCCATATGGCTTGAACTTTGTGGTTGTTTTCTCTTTTCATGTGGAATATGTGTTCGAATTGAGGATGCTCCTCAAACCACTTCCTCTCAATGTTAGACAACTTTGTTTTAAGCTTTTCAAGAAGTGTAATTGCGTCTGATATCATGCACCTTGTCCCTATCTTAATTTGTTTCTTATACTCTGATGGAGGAAAGAACATTTTCAATGGTTTGATTGTCTCAACTTCCTGCAAGTCAATAAAATTCACTTTTCAGTATTATCCAGTAATCCAAAGTTTTCCTACTATTATACCCAGTTTTACTCAATATTCCTTGAGACCAATGAAATACACCAATTCATACGATTAATATACTCCAATTAATACATCAAATCAATAATAATACACCAATTCATACCATTAATACACCAAAACTCAAAATAAAATTTCTCAAGTTTTCAGTATTATCCAATAATCCTAAGTTATCCTACTATTACACCTAGTGTTACTTAGTATTCCTAGAGTACTTCTACCAAAAAACAATGCACAATTTCTTACCTCTTCACTGTCTGATTCAGTGACTGCTGAATTCCGGACTTTTTCGTGGTCCTCGTTCGCATTATTATCTCTACCATCTGATTCTTCCTCTGATTCTTCTCCCTTTTCACCTTCTTCATCCTCTTTACCAGATATTCTTGCCTCAAACGAGTAGATGTCCTCTACTACTCCACTTGGTTCACTCCCACTCGCCACCGCAACAATTATCGCCTATGATGAGGGTTGAGTGGCCGTCTTTTCCGTTCTCATCATTGTCGTCTCTGTATTTTTTGTTCCCACTGTCGCCATCGCCGTCTCCGTCAATGAGGGTTGAGTGGCCGTCCTCACAGACTTTACTTTCACAACCGGCTTCTTCATCTTCTTCCCTTGATTCTTCTCTTCACCCGTTAGGTTCTCTTTCCTCTTACCCCCTAGCCTCTTTTCCACCATTTTCAAAGATTTTTCTTTTGATTTACAGAGATTCGTTGAGAGGATGAATCGATTCCTTGAGTTTCTCTTTCAATTTTGAGAGAGATTTGAACTAAAGTTTGTTTGTCGATAACTTGGATTTGAGAAGTAAAGTAAAATAAAATCTGAAATTTGAATTTAAATTTGGTTTTACTAGGCAATAGAGGAGATGCCTCCTTTCCTCTCTAACGAAATAAAAAAAAAGTTGGAAGGTGAAGCCTCTGCCCCCACCGCTAGCTTATGATCACAACTGCGTGAACTGTGACTGAGTTTCGACGTAGTTTGGCTCTCCTCAAGCCATGTGTCTGATTCAGCAGCCATACAATATATCTCTGATTTTGCTAAGCTTAGTCCACGGTGGTTCAGATGTGAGGCGTTGTCTTTTCCTGACGCCTCTGGGCCGAGCTCTCCCTAAGGGAGCGACAGTGCAAGAGGAAGACGAAGGAGCTTCCGAGTCTTAGATTCATTTGGGGAGGAGAAGGTCTCTTCTTGGTGTTATAGGGGGTCTTTGTGCGGCCTAATACTATTTAGGGATGGCGGATTTGGCACGATCAGACAATACCAATGACATCGAGAAGCCGCTTTAATCCCCTCATTCACCGGATGTGTTAGTTTCTCTAGCAGATATTCATGGCGTTTACAAGACCGGATCTTCCACCGCACTCCCATCCTTTCCATGTGGCTTCGATTTAGCGGCTGTTGGTCCTAGAGAGCTAGCTTCTGGAGTTTGGCCTTGCTGTACCAGCGTCGGTTGCATCGATCGGCGAGTTTACAGTTTATGTGCGGCAACCACCCTTTAGTTCTCATTGGGTGGATTAGGGTTTCGATTTAGGTCCTTTTCGGTTTGATTATATTTGTTTTGTTAACTCAAATTGGTTTTGGGTTTACCGGGCCGATCTTATCTTAGGATTTTTATCTTCTTTTTGTATTGCATCGGACCCAAATTTGAGATATAATAGGCCTAATATGAATCACATCTATTTCTAATTTGAAAAATTACAAAATAAACTAAACATACACATTAGTAAAATTGTTCTTAGGGCTTACCAGATGCATATGGACTAAGCAGGTATTTAGGCTTTGATTGGTGACATGAGATGATTGATATATCTTGAATTAAAAGTATAACCAAAAGTTAAGTCAAATATGTTACACATGGAGCTTGTAAGAAGTTAATTTTGGTTTGTTGAATTTATGGAATTGTCCTCACCGAAGTTGCGGCACCAGATTCCGATGGTGGTTCTCAAACCAGTCAAAACCGAACTAAAACAAATAACAAATTTGAAAATTTTAATTTTTTTAAAAAAAATTAGTTTATAAGTTATTAGGGTAGGCTAACAGGCTACTGAACACATATGCTAAACCTTACTTTTGTGAAGTAAAAACTCGTCGCCAGAAAAAAAAAAAAAAAAACTTATTTTTCCTACGATGTTGTTCTTGGCAAAATCTCAAAGTCAATATTCTGTCTGAGCAACTTTTATTATAGGTAAATCAAGGTTTCTATTAAACGTATATTTTGGTAACTGTAGACGAACTTAGAATTCAATGTGTTCCCCAAAAAGAATGGTGAATTTAACCAATCTAGGTATATTATTGATTTGGGTTTTGGATTTCCATTGAAGATGTGTTATTATGTATTTTCATGAATAGAAACACCCAGTGTGGACCACAATCTTTTGTGAAGGTTGTTTGCGATAAATATATAGTTACCATGTTGCGAGGTTGAATGTCTATTCAAATTTAAACATTTTGTCATTCATATAGTGAAGGATACTTCTGAAATGGACAAGTTTTTCTTACTTACTCGTGGATTAGCATAATCGGATCTGAGCACATGCATATGAAACATTTTAATGGGATCCCCAAAGTTATAGGGCTTCCAATTTATGAAATCTCAAGAAAAAATTTCAATGATATATGTAAACATATTATAAAATGTTAATATGTAACAGAAATGTTGGTGAATTTTTCTATATTATTTTTTCATTTCATATTAATTATATATATATATATATATATATTAACTTTTATAATAAAAATTAAATAATAATATTTTAATTTTGTTTAGGGTCCCAAAAATCTCAGCTACGGCTATGTGGATTAGTAACCTAGTTCATATAAACTTATCTATGCTTTTATATGTCAATAATTTGTCACCAAAAGAAAATATGAATTATCGACGGTGAAAACCATTTAGATCTTCCCTAGTTGACTTCGGATCTATTACGGGGTTGTTTTGTGGAAACTTCTCTAATGACTCTGTAGTTGGTTGTCCCCATATAACAAATCTAGATGGTGATTCTCACTAGGACCACCTAATTGGAGAAGATAGAAAATGTACTTTACGAAATATTTTAGAAATGCTTGAGATAACATAAGATATGTATGGGTAGCATAACACTAGTTATAATAGTGGATGGGTTTCTACAACAATCCATCAGGTTAGCAGCCTACTATGAAATATGTTGAGATGTTGAAGAAACTAGATACTTTCACTAAGCTTCTATAGGGTAGAGAATTGAACATACATCCCATAATTTCAATGCTAACTACAAGAAATAATACACAACTTCGACCATTTTTTCCTACTATAAATGTGGACAGAAAATTTTTCGTGGATATTCTGACCAATTTTTGAATAATCGGAGAATTAGTCGGAAATTCGACAGAGTTTTTTTTCTGATTTTTTCTTCTATTTGTCATCATTAAAAAAATATTAAATTTTTTTTAAATTCTGACTAATTTTTGGATTGGTTAGAATTTGTTCAGAAATTTATTTATTTCTTAAAAAAATTTAAAATTTTTCCATATGTTTTGTTATATATATATATATATATATATATATATTTAAAAAAAATAAAAAATATTCCAACCAAATTCCGACTAATCCAAGAATTGGTCGGAATTTGGTCAAAATTTTTTAATTTTTTTTTTGTTTTTTGAAATTTCCCTATTTTTCTTTGTTAAATTTTTTTCAAAAACTAAAAAAATTAAGAAACATTCGGACCATATTCCTATATTCCTACTAATCCAAGAATTGGTCGAAATTTAGTCGGAATTTTTTTTATCCCTTTTTAATTTTTTCTATTTTTGTTGTTTAAAATATTTTAAAAAATCAAGAAAAATCCCGATTAATCCAAAAATTGGTTGAAATTTCGTGGGAATTTTTAAAAATTTTCAAAATAATTTACTTTTTTTAAATATTTTTTATTTACGTATAACAAAATAAAATAAAAAGTTCGACCAATTTCCAACAAACCCAAGAATTAGTCAGAAATTTGTCACAAATTTACTAAATTTTGCGATTAATTTTTGAGAAAACTGGAAATTTGGTCGGACTATTTCTTCTATCTAAGTCGAGTTTCACTTTTTCATGACACCACAAAACTCTCCAAAATTTCTCTAAATCCTTAGGTTTCAAACAATAACATATACGTTTATGTTATTGGATTATGTGGGTTTAAGTAATTAGAATGTCTAGGTTATAAAATTAGATTATAGGTTATACGTTATAAAATTACACCTTGGAAATTTAGAATTAGATTATGTAACTAGATCATAGAATTATACATATATTTTGAAATTTGGTTTAAAATACTGTTATTTTATAAATAATATTCTGATTTTTATTTTTATTTTAAATTAGTCGGAAATTAGTAATAATTTTTTCCGACAAGTTTCCGACTACCCTTTTTCCGATCAATTTTCCACCAATTTTAGACTATATTTACCGACCAAAAAATTTCGACTAAACCACTTTGGTCAAAAATATGAATATATGACCAAAATAGTGGTCAGATTATTAAATTTTTCTTGTAGTGAATTCTGCTAGTTCTACAACTACTAGTTGAAAAGAAAGCTTCTAGCTACATCTGACTCACAACCATTTTGAGATATGATTATTTGTTACTTGCGCTCATACTTTTCACTAGAAACGATGTGTTTGAGGTAAGAAATTTCATAGATTGACCATATTAAGGTATTTTTTTTGTTACCTGATTTAATCTAACGCACATACATTTGCACATCGCCAACTCGACACTACTTCCATGAGGAGCTCGCGCCCCTGAGCGGCCGATGTTGCAATCGCATCACCGAGCTCTTCCTCGACCTGTACCGAGCCGAGATCCTCTCCGGATCACGGCGCGCTGAGCTTCTTGCCGAACTTTGCGTATGAGACTGCATCTCCCAGCAGCTTGGCTCGTATGGTTTTTAGACTCCCTTGGCCTAAGGAACTCCTCCACTCTCCTAACCACAGTGGCGAGCACTCATCTGACGCCATTTCCGTCCATTCCAAGAAATCTTTTCTAGCCCTTTTCTCCCCGGTTTCGGGTATTACCGAAACCTTCGGTCCTCACCCACCTTTTAGATGCTCCAAGGATAGATTTAGAGAATTTAGACGTAGCCTTCGCATTCTGAAAGACATTGCTTTAGTTTTTCCAACAGAGATAGAGAGTTCAAAACTTGTTAGGGAAGGTAATTTTTGTGCATATGAGGTCCACTTCAGGAAATGTGGTCTCACATTTTCCCTTTCCGAGCTCTTGGTCTCACATCCACCACGTGCCAATGTTGCACACTTATACGCCATGAGGAGCACCCCCGATCACCACGGGACCTTCCACGTCGTGACAAATCCCCTCTGCAAGGTTTTCTCAGGATTCCCCGGAAAGATGACGATTGGAAGTCACGATACTTTTTTTTCCGGTGAATGAGCTCACCTTCGGTGATCTTTACCATCTTGTGGTTACCAAGTGGACCTCCTGAGCCGGGTAGAAGCTTGTTTCGAGCTAGAATATGTTTTCTTTCCGACTTGTATTTTTTGAAGTTACTAACTTTTGTTGTTTGACAACTCCATTGGACAAGGCTGACTTTAGCCGCGATCTCGGACACTTTCTCACGGTCATCCGGTAGAAGAATATTTTTTAGAAAGAGTTCGATCTCCCCCGCATACAAGACTTAGCCTCTTTCTCCGAGCTGCCACTGCCGCGGATCGCACCGATCTTTCGTCCACGGGTATCCAAGGTACTTCTCATCTCTTTTCACTAAGTGTCTTTTCATACTTATGAAATTTTCGGATGAGTTTTACTAACAAAGTGCCACTTTTTTTATTTCAGCTCTTGGTTAGTCCTATGAACCAACATGTCTAGCTACCGTCAACAAAAATCAGCAAAGAGATCATGAGTTTTTCCACATTCGATTAAAATCTCTCTTACAATAGTAAACACTTTTTCCTTTTCTTATTTTTGTGTTCATTATGAGATCATAAGTTTTACATGTATACTATTATGCTTCAAATAATATTATATCTCTCTAAGAAATTATACTAATATTATAATATGTTATAAACATGATCACTCTATGATATGGCTATATATATATATATAATATACATTTTTACATTGGACGGTTTTCACCTAGTTATTATTTGGTTGATTTATATTATGGATGTTTAATACACCATAACTATTTATTTTTTTCAAATTCGGACGACTTTGCCGCCGTTATATCATTATCTCGGATGGCTTTGCCAACTTTATGTTGTTATCCCGGACGGTCTAACCGCCACATATATTATTATTTCAGATGATTTAACTACCATAAATATTATTATCATGGAGGGATTTCCTTCTTTATACAATTATAAAAGGAGGCTTGGCCACGTGTACTTAAACATTTGATCTAAATATATTTTTTAATTAAACTTTTGGTTATTAATTTTTCATATTGATTTTTCATTTTATATCTTTAACGATCACAAAATTTATTAAAGTTTTAGATTGATTTTTTATTCTAATTTATATCTCAAATGGTCATAAAGATACATTTTCCAACGG
Source organism: Iberis pinnata (assembly GCA_900406425.1). Lineage (NCBI taxonomy): Eukaryota > Viridiplantae > Streptophyta > Magnoliopsida > Brassicales > Brassicaceae > Iberis > Iberis pinnata. Next base: position 13,967 of record OVBE01000042.1, on the reverse strand, counting down.
TTATGAATATTATTTTCAATCTATAAATACACTCATCTTTCGCTCATTTATTTCATCAAAATTTTCTTCTTCGCTCAATTTTTCTACAACAGAAATATTTTTTATTTCTATTTTGAAAGAAAAGGGTACCCGTCTTATTACTTTTTATTGCGGTTTTAATTTTGCATGTTTTATGGTATATTCTTTGGAGATCTTACTCTGAAGAACTTGTCAATAGCTTTTGTTTACTTTTTTACGCATTATTATTTTCTTGTAGTTATTTGGATAATTAACTAATGCATACGATTTTCTAAAATTAAAAATATTCTAATAATTTTTATTATTATACTTTAGATACAAATGGACGATATTGAGAAACTCGAGTTTCTAGCTCTCAAATTAACTGGTGAAAACTACATAGCATATTTGTTTGATTTATAATAAAGTTTGATTTGTTTCCTTTTATTAATATTTATATCTATGATAGAATTGAATGACTTTATATGCGAAACATTACTCAAGAAAATGGAAAAAAAATGTATACTTAATAGTGGAACAACACACACTATATTTAGGAATAAGAGATACTTCTCTGATTTGATAATTACAAACACAATTGTCAATACGATATCATGTCTTATAGACATGGTTGAAGAAATTGGCATAGCCAACATTAAGTTATCGAATGGAACATAGTTGTCCATATATATATATATATAACCAAATATATGACACTCATTTTGCAACTGAGGATGAAAAAAAGTATATGTATATAACTTCTAATAAACTCAGAAAATGTGTTATCATTGAAAAATTACCAAGGCATCTATCTGGTTTGCATCACACATATATAGATGTGGTAGATTCATACCTTGAGATTAATGAAAATCCAAAGGATTTTGCTTTATGACATGACCACCTCGGTCACCCAGGCAACACAATGATGCGAAACATCATAGGAAACTCGGATGGTCATTCGTTAAAAACTCATAAGATATATCAAGGGAAGAAAGTCTATGTACTGCTTGTTCTCTCATGAAATTAATTATAAGGCCATGACCAATAAAAATTAATAAAAAATCACCAAATTGTCTTAAACGAATTCAAGATGATTTTTTGGACTAATACATCCACCTTGTGGACTATTCTACTATTTCGTGGCAATAATTGTCTATTATCATCTCGAAACATTGTGTTTGCAAGATTTCTAACTCATATAATCAAACTAAAATATCAGTTCCATGTTCATACAATTCAAAGAGATAGATTAGACAACGCTGGATAATTCACATTTCAAACATTCAATGATAATTTCATGGTAACATGGATTAAAGTTAAACATCATGTAGTGTTCATACACATAATGGTTTAACTGAATCATTAATTTAAAGTATGCAATTAATTGCAAGAACATTAATCATGAGATCAAAGCTACCAACATCTACATAGGGACGTGCTATATTTCATGCGGAAGCATTCATTAAGATAAAACTATGTACATATCATAAATATTCTACATTATAGTTAGCATTTGGTCGTGAATCAAATATTTATCATCTACGAATCTTTGGTTATGTAGTATACGTGCCCATAGAACCATCACAACATATAAAGATAGGACCACAAAGAAGATTGTGTATTTATGTTGGTTGTGATTCTCTATATAACACGATTTTTTTATTATCATTTTGATATGAAAAAGAGTCATACGGGGAGAAAACAAAGAAGTAGGAAAAGAGATAAAATGGAACGTATCATCTCTACTACATCTAGACTCTCCTACAAAACAGTCTGAACAAAAAGTCACACGAATTATGCATCTACATATTCATGCTAATCAACTACTTAATGCATTTGTAAAAACCAAAACGGTAACTAAGTCACATATTTCAGCTGCAAACGCTCCTGCTCATATTGAAATACCAAAAGAGCATGGAAAAGCATATGATAAGCATGAATCTAGAGTATGCTTGAAGCGTGGTAGACCTATGGGGTTTAAAGATAAAAACTCTAGAAAACCAAATAAAGTTGAAAAGCTTGATACTCCGCAAATAATAGAGAATGTTTTGGAAGGAATGAATCATGAGCATAAGGAAAATACAGAGCATCATGAACTGATAGAGAATCATAAAATTTCTATCAACTACATTCATAAAAAAGAATATGAAAAAGAAATGAAATGGAATGTATTGATGATGTTTTCTCTTATCTTCTATCCGAAGACAATCATATATAAAGACAATGGTGCATGTGTTGCATAGATGAAGGAAAGAAATATCAAAAGTGATAAAACTATACATATCCCTCCGAAGTTATTTTCATACACAAATGAGCTTGAGAAAACAAAGAGATTGAAGTGAAATATGTTCATTCAAAAATGTCGCAGATATCTTCACCAAATTGCTACCTACCTCAATTTTTAGAAAGGATGTTGACAATATTGGAATGCGTCAACAACGAGATTTATAGAGACAATATTTCATTATTTGAGGAGGAGCTTACGTGGTTGTACTCTTTTTACTTAGCTATGGTTTTTCCCATTTTTTCCTAGAAAGAATTTTAATGAGACAATAGACGTAACATGAAGATGATACTGGTCTCAGAAAATGAGTATTGTAAATGTCAATTAAAGTGGTTGTTACCACATTTACATTTTTCTAAATTTAACAAATTTTTTTGCACTCTATTATGCCTATAAATAGCCCCCCCACCCCTCATAAACTTCACCATTTGATAATACAATTCCTCATTCAATCAAAATCTCTCTTACAATGGTAGATATTTTTTTCTTGTTTATTATCAGATCACGCATTTCACAAATATAATGTTTATAACTTTGTTAAACGGCATTCAAACGCAACCGTTAGATTAGCTGAAAAATAAACGATGAGGATAAACACTTGTTATTAAGTTTTGGGTCAATTTAGCAAGCGAGTTAAGTTTTGGTTAAATGGAGTAAGGTTAATTGTAGAGTATCAGAAAAAATCTATCAATCCTAAAATTTATTTGTGAGATATAATCTTCTTCTTATAAATATTGTATAACAAAATTTACGTGTGTAATTTGTTCTTATATATAAAATTACAGTCTGTTTGACGGAGAAGCTACGCAATTAGAATATTAAATATAGTATTCAAATATTAATTAAGTATTTACTTAATATAATGATATGATCTTGATCAGCAGTGGAACTGAAGAGATGGAGCAACTTGAACCATAGTTAAATGAAGATGAAAAATACCTATGGAGTAGCTTCAACCTAAGGAAACAAGAAACAAAGACTTAATTGTGTACCACTTGGTCCAATGACTAGATTAAGACAATCCACATTTCAGCAAACTCTTCATCAACTCCTCTACATTATATAGGACAGTCTAGTGTGTTATAATCCAACTACATTAGTTGTGATACAAGCTACTTAGATCTTTCATCAAGAGAGGTGTTGTGACAAGCACTCTTTTCCTTGGTTTGGTTTTGTCCCATTAGGCTTTTCATATAAATTTTTAAATGAGGCTTGTTCACATCACTTATACAAGAATCACTTGATGAAGTTTAAGCTCATTTGTATCCTATTTTTATTTTTATAACTTAGTTTTGGTTTATATTTTCAAGGGAGCTTTAGTTTTAATTATTTTGTGTATTTCCAGTAAGCTGTGCATGTACAAAAATTTTCTCTTTATGTTTGGCCGAAATTTATCAATGAAAGGCAACAAACTCTTTTCTAAAAACCTTAAAAATTCTCTTGAATCATGTTTGACCATTGTTTGTCTTGTTATGTTATGAATATGATTCTACATCAACAAGAAAATTATAGTAGTCTAAGAGTCATTTTGTAGCTCTTAGAAGTATCATTCAATCCACTTCTTATTATCATCATCACAATCGTTGAAGAAGTATTCAAGGACTTGATCCTCACACCTAGGATCATATCAAGTGATATCAGAGCAAATCTCTATCAATAAGTTGTGTTTTTCTGATTCTACAAATATTGACTTTCAATATTCTTTGATAAGTTTTGTTCTAAAGCTAAGACCTTGTTAGAATCATTTTTATTAGGATCTTATCAAGAATCATAGGAGTTTTTAAGTAGATTTGAGTGGAATACGTTTTAGTTTTGATAGAGAAACACAAACTTCTCTGTTTTCATGTTAATTTGTTTCTATCTATTCACCTTCCTTGAATTATTTGCAATATGTTTTGTGGTTGGATTAATACAAAATTTTGAGTGTTCTAATAGGGATTATAATCAGTTTGTTTTCATAAAGAACCTGATAATTCTGCGGGGAATTTGATTACTTGAAAGCCACAAATTAAATTAATGCAGAATTGTTTTAATTCATCATCCGTCCATGAATTTTGTTTAAATCCATTTGAAATTATTTTATATCATCTAGAGTTGTTGATAAGTGAATTTAAAGAATATAAATTTGGATTATTGAGTGCTTAATTTCGTTTTGCTTGAAGAACATGTTTTATCTGCATTTTATTATGTTTTGCTTAAATTATAGTTTGATTTGATCACTTGTATTCTAATTTTAAAAAACTGATTTATATTGGTTTATATGATATCTAGGCTAGTGATCATTGATGATAAATTACTGGTGACTTCCTTGTTGAATTTGTTTGAAGGAAAATGGCAACCTTTGAAGACATAATGATCAAGCTTAGTCTCATGGATCATAAATTTAAAGAAAACTTCACAGCAAGAATGGAGCATAGGCTGAACATATAACTAGATGCATTTGAACATAACTCTATGATAGATCAAAGCTCATGATCAAACCAAGGGGAGTGAGTAGTGTTGTACATAAGAAAACACCTAGTAGTAAGAAAAGGCTTGAGAAACAATAGAAGTCAATTGATATCTAACAAATGACCAAATTTCTTTGAGAAACATCAAAAAAGCATATTCAAGGCCAAACCAAAAAACTTGGTTATCTCTATCCCTGAACTACCTACATATGAATGTACTAACACTTCTGTTCAACCTTTATCTGTTGCCCAAGAAATTGAGAAAGTTTCATATTATGAAACGGAGGAACTTGTCTTGGTACGTACTGTCAAAGTGGATAACACACATAAAGAACTTGAAGATAGTATAAGAAAATTAGAAATTGAAGAAGAGCATGTCATTGTACCTACTGCCCATGCAAATAACCTAGAAGAAGAAGTTGATATTACTCCAAGAATATCAGAACATGCCTTAGTACATTTTGACCAAGAAGATAAAGCCAATCAAAGAAGGTTAGAATATGTGGACTTAATTTTTGGAGATTCAACACCATGGGGATCTAATAACAATAATAAGACATGGTTACTTGAAGTTCGTAATTCAAGTCTAAAAGAAAATGCTAATAATCACAAGCCATTCAAGGAAAACAAGCATCTAGATTTTGGTGGACAAAACCACAACAATTCCATTATGCTTTTGAGTAACAAGAAACAATGTACCTTGATTGATTTTTTTTCCTAGGAAATGTAGGTTGCATCCATGGAGAGGCATTATCAACCAGAAGCCTGGATCATGTCTAACAAAAAGAATATCCAGCTGATGCATCATGCCTTACTAAACCTCCACCTCACTGAGATAATTTCAAAACTCTTTAAAATAGACATAAATCAAACTTGATTTCTCTTGGTGCAGGTTATAGCACTTTGAAAGAGCCTAAAGTTACTTGGTTAGCTAATAAAGAGTCGATGGGTGAACCAAATTTGAAAGAGCCAAATCACTATTGGATATGGGATATCTCTCGGTCAATATACCTTCAACATGATATTTCTCGGTAGAAATTACTCTTTGATTGCATCAGACTTGAGATTAGCCCATATAACACTTTCATGGCACACGTACATGGACCATAGACCAATACGTGCAAGCTTTTCATATAAACTCAAAAGGCACAAGGAAAATGATCAAAACCTTACTAACAGCCCGAGTGGAACTTCCTTGGCCCATAACTTACCCAAAGGTGGTCAAAAACGTGTCCCGAGAGCACCACCATGGACCAAAGAGAAATCGTGTGGGTCAACGACCTGCCCTTGGAAATTCAGTGGCATTGCTCATAGAAGATTTTACTTTATTTGGATCAGAATTCAAGATAGCTTGGAAACACCAGAAATGCTTAAACCGAACCTGAAACTTGGCAAGGTCATATCTTTACCATCCAACGAGTTCCAAGCTATGCCTATGTATATTTATCAGGGAAGAGATCATGTAGAAGATTTTTCTCAAGAAAATTACCCTCTGGACCGTGTTGGGATTGAAGTGGGATTTGGACAACCTATCCTTGAAAATAACATAGAATTCAAAACTTGGATAGCTTATAATCAGTTTAATATAGTCAAGAAACGTCAATCACCTCTTTGCAATAGAAAGAATAATCTCTTAGAAGATCATATTGTTCAAGAACTAAACCAGAACATGAACCATTCAGTTGGATCATTCAAACGCTTAAACTTGATCATTTTAAGTTTATGCAAGAGGAACACTTTTATCATGCATTTGGACGTGCAACATTTGTTCCAAAACTTCATATGGAACCCAGGTATCATCTACAATGATGCTTTAGCAGGTAGCTATGGTCAAGATCAGATTCCGCTACAAACCAACTTAATTTCCTCCAGTGAACAAATTAAGATAACAAGGAGCATCTAGGTAAGTATACTTCAACCTCTAGAATCAAGAATACTGAGTTGGTGTTTGTTCTTTCAAGAAAAACAAATTTGACGTCAAATCCTTCTCAAGCGGGAGAGGATATTATAATCTTGACCAGCAATGGAACTGAAGAGATGACATAGCTTGAACTAGAGGTAAATGAAGATGAAGAAATACACATGAAATAGCTTGAACCTGAGAAAATAAGGAACAAAGAATTAAGTGTACCACTTGGTGCAATGACTATATCAAGACAAGCCAGATTTTAGCAAACTCTTCATTAACTCCTCTACACTATCTAGGACAATCTAGTGAGTGCTAATCCAACTACATTGGTTGTGATATAAGCTGCCTAGATCTTTCATTAAGATAGCTGCTTTGACTTGCACTCTTTTTTTTTGTTTGGTTTTGTCCCATTGGATTTTTCAAAACAAAGTTTTTAATGAGGCTTGTTCACATCACTTATACAAGAGCCTCTTGATGAAGTTTAAGCTCATTTCTATCCTATTTTCATTTTTAAAACTAAGTTTTGGTTTACATTTTCAAGGAAGCCTTAGTTTTAATTGATAAGCTCAGTTCGAACAAGAAAGTTGTGCATGTACAACTTTCTTCATTTTACATTGCGACAAAACTTATCAATGAAAGCATCAAACTATTTTCTATAAACCTTAAGAATTCTTTCGAATCTTGTTTGATCATTGTTTGTCTTGTTTATGTTCTGAATCTAATTCTGCAAAAAATTTAGTAGTCTAAGAGTCATTTCGCAACTCTTAGAAGTATCATTCAATCCACTTCTTAATATCATCATCATAATCGTTGGAAAAACATTCAGGGATTTGATCCTCACACCTAGAATCATATCATATAAAATATGTACTTATTATAAAATATTTATTCACTATGAAATAATTCTACAATAATTTTTCGTTTTCGTAAATAATTAATGAAATAAGATATTAAATTTGGTGTAAAATTTTTGGAATTTTGTAGACGATTCGCCTAATTCAAAGTATAAACAATTTGCATATGGATTGCTGTATCAAAAAAAAAAAAANAAAAAAAAAAAAAAAAAAAAAAAAAACAATTTGCATATGGATTGACAAGGAGAAAAGGAACTAATTGCATAAGTAATGATGGTCAATAAGAACCTTGGAGAGAAATGGTCGATTTCTGGTTAAAGTGGTTGAACTATGGAACTAATAAGCATGATTACTGATTACGCATGTCTATATCTTGCCACTCATAAACGGGTCAACTCAAGTATAGATTTTCTTGTGTGTAAAATAAGGCAAATCATACATGCTCATATTCATACAGTATTTTTTCGATTTTGTGTTGCAGCGGAAAGTTTTAGTTTTGTAATTTGATATAAAAATAGTAACATAAATTGAACTCTGGTTATCCAACATCAAAATCTCTACAATGAGCAATGAGTATAAACAATGGCAGAGCTAGCCTATGTTTTTAAAGAGCTCAACAATTATTAATAAAATATATAATATTATGTATTAAATTTTATGTAATATAAATTATATTCAGGTCTGGTCCATGGTACATATAAGCCACATAAGCTATGAATTAGAACCCTAACATTTTTATTTTATTTTTTCTTTAAGAAAGAGACACATAATTTTTTTTATTTTCTTTCTCTAAGCTAAATTTTGGGCTGTCCTGATTATGTGTATTCAAGTACTAAATTTTAAGTGAATTTCATAATTATAACTATTAAAATGTAAAATATTACAAAAGTATAATTAAAAATAATATAAAAATAATTAGTGTGATTAAAAGAAGCAAAAAATTAATGTCCATTGAAAAAGAAAATTTTGTTGTATTTGTAGTAAATAAAAATTATGACATATGACCAATAGCTTAAGGAAATGATGAATTAACATGGTAAATAAAGGGTTCTAATTAATTTGTAAGGTTTTACGTATTGACCCCATTAAAAATGTTAACAAATTAATTAGAACCCATTATTTTTTTTTCTTTTTTTTTTTATCAAAAAAACTAAACGGTTCTAATTAATTTGGTAACATTTTTAATGGGGTCAATACGTAAAATCTTACTAATGCTCATATTTTCTAATTATAAAATACATGAAAATTTTGTTTGGAGAATATAATAGGATCAATTGACCCCACTAGTGATAACATGCTTTCGCCACTAAGTATAACTATATTGGGTAGACTTCACTAGCCCCTCAACTTTGTCCATCCAATTTTTTCCTCCCTGAACTTTGGAGCTCATTGATAGACTTAGAATTTAATGCTAAACTAGTACTGCAGAGAACAGTTTAAAGTAGCACATCAAAGGGTATCGAATCTACAGAGATCAAATATGCACGTTCGGTTAAAAACTCGAATATGGCTTAAGCGAGAATAAAATTTTGATTATCGAATTCAAAACGGTAAAAACGGTTTAAAACATATAATAATAAATACGCTAGGCATTAGGGAAATCTGTAGGTATTCAGGTTTAAAGTAAAGTTAACATGCATGATTTTAGATTGAAAATAGTTCTCAACATGAAAAACAAATTTGGAATAATATCCTCCCGGAGTATTAGACCCTATGATCGAATTGTTAGAGACAAACTCCTGCCGTCTTTAAAACAATATGATCATAGATTAAAACTCATATTCAATTGTTCGTAAGCATTAAAACAATACTCCCGCAAGTTTAAACACTTATTCATCTAATTTAGGTCAGGTTTCTAAATCAAATCCTTTTGTATTTATTAACCTATTATCAATGAACTAGGTGATCAAGCTAATTCATGCATTAAGAACGAATTTAGACTAAGAACCTATCAATTTCAGTCCTACAATGTTAAACCTAACATTCAAACATGGTTTCCCTAGGAAACCCTAAAACCTAACTAATGAACTACTCAGACATCTCAATGAAAACACAAATCAATTTCTGAGAAAAACACATAATGGAAATCAAATAAAATAGATATATAAAACTGGGTTCAAATTTCTTCTCCAAATACAGGTTCATGAATTCAATCTCCCAGTAAAAGCCCTCAAGTTTGCAAAAAGATAAAAGATAAAAATAATAACCTAAGCCACAAAAGGCTTTCATAGTTCTAAAAAGTAAAAACTAAAAATATGGAAATAATGGATGGCTTAGAGGACTTTTATGCAAAATTGGAAATTCCACTTCTGTTTCGGGTGATCTGCCCGATCGATCTGAATGTGCTCGATTGGGCAGATCATATAATTGCTCGATCCTTCTGAAAATGCTCGATCGATCTGAATGTCCGAATTTCTCCAGGAACATTTTCCCGATCGGGCAAGTGATGTGCCCGATCGTGCAAATCGTTTCGTAACATGATCATTCTTCTGAAACTTCTGAAATGCTATGAAAATGTCATTAAATGTTCCTTTTAGCTTTGAAACGACTCGAACGCATAAAAGTCCTGAAATATACCAATTTGCAAGGAAAACACTCAGAATAATGCAGAATAGCAGACATAAATGCCCACTATAATGCATTAAAACCGAGTAATATCAACTCCCTCAGACTTAGATCTTTGCTTGTCCTTAAGTAAAGCAAAAACCAATCCAAAGAAGAGGTTTGAAAATGAACCACACAGAAACTCGCGAAACCTCAACAACCATAAGCACAGTTCCAATCTTAAAAGACACCAATCTTAAATAACCACCTAGACTGGACCGTTTACCACCACTGAACTAACAAACCGTTTCCTACTCTAAATCCCAAATCAATGAAGTACTAAATCAAATCAACCAGCTCTTTAAATTCATTTAAGTTCAAACACATGCATTCTCATCTATGGTATATCAATCAGTTTACTCAAATACCTTTTCTATCGAAATGCCCATACCAAACAGAGCATCAACTGACTTCCGGTCTTGATCCTTTTTCTCCCTTTCTTACTTTTTTTTCTCTTTTAAAGATTTGCACTTTTCTGCGTTTTTCTTTTCTTTTCATGTTCGCACTTTTCTGCGTTTTCATGATTCTAACCGTTTTTCAACAGCCCCGGCAATGACTACGGACTGCAAGGTCACGCTTTCAACAATTTTTCTAAACTGGTTTTTCTTTTTTTTTCTGAAGGGAGAAAGAGAAAGGACCCGGACCGTACTGGAAGAACTTGTCGGCTTTACAGAACAATGAAGAGCAAGGTACCTAATTCTCAAAGTAAATCAACACCATAGGCAAGAATATTTCAAATTCAAATTAAGTTCTAATAATGCAGAGATAGCATCAAATCATCAATAACTTCAAAGACCAGAACTTTTAGAAACAATAAGTCAGCAATGTGGTTCCAATCCTAATATAAACAATCAATCTAAGTTAGTAATCTAGAAAGATCGAGAACCGTACCCTCACTTGATTTTCATCATTGGTTTCGGTCATGGTTCCTTCGACTCTAAAAGACACAACGAAATTCAAAACGAAAATTTTGAAAAATTCGTCATTTCTGACAAAACATTAAAATAAACATCATAACTAAGTTAGTACATACTCCCTCCCCCAGACTTACTTCACACCGTCCCGGTGTGAAAATAAATGAAGGAGAAGGATATAAAAGAAACAAATAAGTAGCAAAAACATCAAAATAGGAAAAGACATGAGTTTAAAAGTGAGAAAATACTACAAATAACACTCAATCGGAATGTCCTCCAGAACCGCCTGCTGCATCTCTCGGCATCGCCTCGTCCTCAGGCTCTCCATGCTCATCGTCCGCTTGTCTCCTTGATGGCCGAAAACATCCAGAAACAATCCGCAAGATCCACCGAATGAGACTGTTGTTGTCCCTCATAAGTCGGTTGTTTCTCTGCTGAGATTCCATTATCCAAGCGATCTTGTCGTCCTGAGACACATCCGCACTAACCGGTGGAAGAGTATAGTCAGGGACTTCCTCAAGGTCCGGGAACTCAGCAGCATCATCAGCTTTGTCTATGCGACGTCTTGGAAGACGGCGTCTACCTGGAGCTCTAGCAGCAGCTGATTTCTCAAGGTGCTCAACACCTGGTAAGAACCGAACGTTCTCAAAAGAAGAGATACTCTGCACCTCGGGTTTCGGCAAGTGAATTTGGCAAAGCTGGCCTTCGAGATCCTCAAAGATGTATTTCCTGAAAGAAGTAAACCATTTTGTACTCGCAATGTACTTGTCATCAACAAAGTTCTCACCTTTTTCCTTAGAGAAATGCTCCAACAGAATCCCAATGTATTGCAAAAGTGGAGTAATCAAACTCCCTATATACTCGAATCGCTTCGGGTTCCTCATTGCAAGAAACTTCCGTTCATCCAGAGATTGTGCAAACAACCAACCAAGGTTGGCATCATGAGTGTGGCGGTCCTGATCAGTCTCATAGTGATCCAGTGTGAAGCGGCTGACAGCGTATTGGATGAATTCAAGCTCAAGGTTCCTAATAGAACAGGATTCCTCTTTCCCATAGAAAGTAAGACTGATGATCTTACAAAGTAAGCCCAGAGTCGGGTTGCGGATTAGCGTCAGCTTGGCACTCTTAGACTCAAAGCGACCCTTCGCAATAATAACCCAAAGATCCTGAAGATGATGAAATGTAGGCGTCTTGGACTCATAACCCCGGCGACTAAACCCAAAAAAAGGACCAAACTCGATCATTGGGATCTTGTAGAGACGACCCAAGACAAAGAACTGTACATCGGTCTCAGACATGCGGGGATGCTTAGGATCCTCGCAATCCGAACTCACAATCCGGAAAGAAGCAAGTACTTGCTTAGCCAGTTCCTTGTAGAATAGGTAGGAACGGAATGAGAAATCACCAAATCGGATGGTCTTAACCATTTCTTCAATGTCAGATAAAGCACCAAGATATAGCAGCACGTTCTTCTCAGCAAATCTAGTGGGCTCGAACTTCGTTTGAATGAAATAGCATTGATGTTGCAACGGAATGGTAACTCGCCTGTCCTCGGCCAGGGATGGTTCATAAACTTCAGATCGATGATTTGATCGACAACCGGTTTGCTGCCTGATGCAATGCCTTTACCCTTTTTTGCGGCAGTGGATTTGGCTTTCTTTGAAGCGGGTGGTGTGGTGCGGTTGTTGGTTGGTTCACGTCCCATGTTCCTGGAGAAGTGCCCGATCGGGCACATGTACTGCCCGATCGGGAAAACTAGCTTAAAAGTTCCAAGGACATTTCCCCGATCGGGCAGATGGTGCCCGATCGATCCCATTTCTCGGAACTAAAATAAGCATGTTGCCCGACCCCTTTTCCTCTCTTATATTTCCCGATCGATCCGAAAGAGCCATTTTTTCCAGGGAGAAATGCCCGATCGGGCAAATTGTTGCTCGATCGGGCAGATGTTTCGGATCATAAATCCAGAAATCTGCAAATGTGTAAGTGCCTTGGATTTCCTGAAAACTCATAAAACTCAAAACTCAAAGTTAGTAACTAGTAGTGGGACTGACTCGATCCTAATAAATAGATAACTAAAACACCTAAAACAGTGGGTTACCTCCCACTCAGCGCTTGTTTAATGTCAATAGCTTAACGGTACTTACCTCTAATTGGAGGTAAGATCAGCAAGAGGCATGTCAATTACCTCGGAAAGCTCTGAAGTAGCTAGATAAGGCTTCAGCCTATGACCGTTCACAACATACTCATCACCTTGGCGATTAAATAGAACAAAAGCTCTGTAGGGTCTCACTTCCTTGACTATAAATGGTCCAGACCATCTAGATTTCAACTTACTAGGGAACAGTTTCAGGCGAGAGTTGTAGAGCAACACCTGATCACCGGGTTGAAAATCACGTGGAATGATCTTCTTGTCATGAGCAGCTTTGGTCCGTTCTTTGTAAATCCTTGAATTCTCATAGGCTATGTGGCGAACCTCTTCCAACTCATGTAATTGAATTAGACGTCGTTCTGCTGCGGTCTTCATGTCAAAGTTCAACAACTTGACAGCCCAAGCAGCCTTATGCTCCAGTTCTACAAGTAGATGACAAGCTTTTCTATACACTAGATTGAAAGGAGTAGTACCTAAAGGGGTTTTGAAAGCTGTTCGGTAAGCCCAAAGAGCGTCATCTAGCTTCAAAGACCAATCCTTTCGGGATCCAATTACCGTTTTCTGTAAAATAGCCTTGATTTCCCTGTTTGAGACTTCAACTTGACCACNAAATAGCCTTGATTTCCCTGTTTGAGACTTCAACTTGACCACTAGTCTGAGGATGATATGGTGTAGCCACTTTATGCTTAACTCTATGCTTCTTGAGTAACCCATCAAAAACTCTATTGATGAAATGAGAGCCTCCATCGCTAATTACGATTCTAGGTACTCCAAACCTGGGAAAAATCACAGATTTAAACATCTTT